>VZTI01000542.1:195712-259808 GCA_013397865.1 Struthidea cinerea
TGTCTTTTAAATGTTATCATTAAAAAAAAAAAAAAAAAAAGAAAAGGAAAAAAAAATATTTAATCCAAATTGTTTTTTTTTATTTTAGCAAAACCATAATAAGAAACAAACAAAATAAAACCAACAATAAACATAAAACCATTACCTTGACCATAAAGTATTTTTGCCTTACCTAATTGAAATTTCTGAAGGCCATAGAAGTCTTAACCTGCTACACTTAATCTTTAGATTTGGACCTAGTCCAGAGCTTTACTAAAGGACTTTACTGTTCTTCTTCAAATTAAAATTTAAAAGAAGGGGAGAAAGTATTTAAATAAAGAGATTTCCAAAGAGGTGTCTAAGGGCGTTTCTAAATTTATTATCTTGTGGCAACAAAGCAATTCTAGAGGACAAAAAACCAGCATCTCTAACAGAAAGAAACTATGTAATACAAATTAATCTTCAGGTATTTTGTCATTCACATTTTTTTTGAAACAAATCTATGTCACATCTTCCTAAATTCCTTGCATTTATTTATTTCAGAGTAAATTATCAAGCCTTGAAGCTTGTGGCTTGTACTTTATTTTTCTCTCCTGAGAGCAGCTACACATCGTAACATCATTTTAAAATGCCCTCTTCCCAAAGCCCATTTGGATTGCCATTTATCATTTGCAGATATAACAAAAATTTAGAACACCAAAGTGCATTTTTTGATGAAAAACTGGAAAGTCTTTGTTTTAGGAGCCTCTGAACAAGGAATCAGTTTGAAAATGAAGCTTTCACAGACTTTTTGTTGTCGTTAAATCATCTGCTCTGGACTCACTGTTCAACAGCTGTGTTAGGGATTCACAGTGGCTAAAACATTATTTAAGGGAAATGTGAGTCTCACTGTATGTCCTACATTAGAGTGAAAAGCATGAAACATCCATTTATAAAAATCTATTTTTACTGTGACAGAAGTAAATCAAAACTCAAGAGTATATGTAACAGCTGTGATGCCTTTAATGCACTGTTCTATCCTGTTTAAACTCGTTTTGAAATCATGTGAGAGAGGAGGTTATTAGTGTAACTGGAATAAAGGGGGTTTTGAATGAAAAATATTTCCTTTACAGAGTGATGAGACAAAACACTAGAACTACCTTCCTATGTTAAACAAAGTAAACCATGCCACTTAGAAGGCATAATTTACTTTTTTATTATTCCTGAAGGTTATTCCTAATTATATTTAATGAAAGAGAATCACATTTTTGACACAAGTACAACTGCAGAAGTTTGATGGTCTTAATTAACAAGAGCTAAATTAAAGCGCTATGAAAGACTGTAGCAGAATGGCATCTTTGGTCCATTCAGTTCAAATCTCTGCTTATTTAGAAGACAGTTTGCTCACTTGCTTGCATTCTTTAGCTAGGATTTGTGCAAGCAAATATGAGTAATAGAGGAATGCCATTACTGCAGGTTTGGAAGACAGCTGAAAGAAGCCTGAAATCACTACAAAAGGAAGCAATGCAGATCAGATTTCTGAAAGAATTATTTTTCTAACCATGGCTGGAGAGTTAACATTGAAAGCAAAGGTTAAAGCCTTTGAACAGTTGCATGTCTTTACCTGGATTAGATTATACCATTGTAAGAGGAAAATTACTCAAACAAGTTAATCCTGCGTACCTAACCGTCACTGAAAACAGAATTAAAAGAACCGAGATGCATTTATTTTTTAAATGAAATGTTTACATTTAAGATATGATTGACACAATTTTTAATGCAGTCCTGCTGAAACTTTGTTAAGACTGGTTTGGAGAAATAATATTTGCCCATCATGTTGCACATTTTCATCACTGAGAAGTACAATATTTGTTTACTTGGGCCTGCTCATATACCCTGGGCTTCTGGAAACAGAATTTTGAAGGAAGTGAGTCCAAACAGGCTGGGTCAGTCATAAACAGCATCTATCAGGATACACAGAGTGGCTTCAAGAGAAAGCATAAGTCGGTAAACCGCTTTTGTGCCTACCAGTTAATTGCTGTGGAGTCCTAACCTCTCAGAGAATTCATCTCCAGTAAGGCATTGCAAGCCAAAGCTAGGACATAGGCTGCCCCTGGCCTTAAAGGATCCCTGGGACAAAAGGACACCAGAGGCTGAGACAAAAATGAACCATTTTGTATAAAAAGCCACCTGTATATAACCACGCAAAGTGATGACCATATAATATTTCTGTACCAGCCTTGTTGAGGACATAAACTTTATCCTTACAGTCTATGCAATGCCATGCACAGTGGCCAAGAACTTTTTGAAAAATGGAGGCCAGATATCAAAGGCAGGAGAGCTGCACAATTACCCTGTCCTAACAGCCTCTTCTCCCTCTTCTGCCTCCAAGACAATAGTTCTAAGCAAGGACTGACCCTCCTGCTCCAGAAAAACTCACTGTAGCTACTCACCAGCAGAGGCAGTGATGGCTTTCCCTGCCTGCCTGCGTGACTTCCCATGTAGTCCCACAACCAGTTATCCCTGAGAGGGGATCTACAGACTGGATACTGTCTTGGCAAAGGCAGGACTCCAGAGCACAGGTCCCTCATTTTCCAGGAGCAGAGTCTAACCACTACCTGAAAGAGACATTGCCCACCCTGCCAGCCCAATGTTCAGCTGCAATTTTTGTGCAGTGCTCCACCCACGTGGCAATAGCAGGAGATTCTTCTAAAATACCCAAGGGCCATCAGGTGCCATGTAGCTTAGTATATTAAGATTCTGTATTTTAAGCAGGATTAGGTATGAAAGACTGAATTGAGTTTCTCAGGGGCAGACAACAAGAGAAAACGTGCATCACATTTAGGCTTAAAGTAGGCTAGGCAGGTACTGGATGGGGATTTTTCACAGAATATGTTTCCATTGTCCACCAAGACTAATCTCAAACGCTGCTTGGCAAGTGAGAACAAGAGGCATCTGAACTATTGCTTTAATTGAAGCACCTGAAGTGTAAGGTAACCCAACAGGAACTGAGACTCCATGCAAGCCAGCATTTGTTGGCTGACAGACAACTAGCAAGGAGTAAGAAAACTAGTGGTCTCACAGATTGTTGCAGTCTCACAGGTCACAGGGATAATGTAAGATGAAGAGTTCTGTGTGTAAATTTATAGCTGTAAATTAGTCAATAGGTTGTGTGGTTGAGATGGTGGGATGATGGCTTATCACTTCGGGTGTGCAGAATCAGATGAACTGTCTGCTGTCCTCTTTAGTTACTTGGGACTTAGCAGAATTATGCCCCCCTGGTGGTCTTTTCATGTTCTATACCATGTAAACTAAAGTAACACTACACACAATTCTCACATTTTAATTCCAGCTGAATAGTAAATTTGACAAAATTGTTTCACAAGGAATGAATTCATAGATGTCACAGAGAACTTCCACTAGTTTTCAATCACAGCATCATCCAGGATTTCACCCACTGAGAAATCCAACAGTAAAAAGCTATGGTGAACAGTAAAAATAGAAAAACTTTCCATGGAAGTATCAAAATAATGTTTTTTACATAATATACACTCCTATTGGAAGCATGTCAGAATTTATGTATATCACAGCAGAGGAAAGGCAATTAAATTCTCATTTTAGATTCATGCTAGACCCTGTTCCAAATAATTCACCTTTAATGGGAACTTACTGATTTGAGTTGGGAGGTCGAGGGCCACATGTGAACCTTAGCATGACATTTCTCTGTAAACCATACTGCCTTGTAAAACCTTAATCTATTCTGAACTACAAAAATTGGCACAACTTTTCCACCCTGTCCTAAGAGGCTCAAAAAATTCAGGCGACCTTTTGATCCCCAGCAAGAGAGGACAGGCAGTAGAGCTGTAAGTGCAATGAATAACTATGCTCTTTTTGTAATGCCTGAGGTAACAGTAAGGACACCATCTTCTTCACAGGCAGGGGATTCTGGCCTCTTGGAAAACTTTACAGGAAAATTTAATCTACTGTTTCCATTCAGCCTATCTATATCATAATTTTTTTAAAAAATTACCAATGTTTTACAAGAAAGCAGACATGAGTTAGACATGCCACATGATTTAGAAGCTAGTAAAGCAGCTTTAATTTAATTTTACTTCATTTCAGATGAGTAACATGGTATCTAAAAAACTATGATCACCTTAGTCACTTAAATATGAAAAACATTAGGCAATCTGGGATAATTTAAAGGACCTACTATCTCAGGATTTCTAACAATGCACAAAAAAGATAGAAATGCCAGACAGTATAATCCACTGCTGCTCATTAATGACCTCACATCAAAGAGGTGTATTTATATGTGATAAATACTTGCTCTCATGGGTGAGGTCTCAGGTTATAGCTGGTCAGGGAACTTGACAATGTTTCTCTGCTTTACATTTGTCTCCCTGCCCCAGACTATTTCTTGTAAGGACAGAACCCGAATACACACCATCATTCCCCACTTTCCACAGAAAGGAAACCCAAATACAGGGGTCAGGCAAGATGCAAGTGATGCATGCACCAGAACCACAGGGCATGCATGGCATGCCCCAGCAGAAAAGCTAGACACAACTTTGAAATATTAGTAGGAAACTGATGAAAACTCATTTGGTTTGTAAAGTCTGAAGTTCCCATCAAAAGTGAGTTTCCCCTATATCAGCTTGTCACAAAACCCAGCCTCTCAGAATGGGGCTCTGCAAGAAGAAACCTTAGTCAAGCGAAGATTTGGCTATCAACATTTGAAAAATTCTTCAATATCCACTTTACAGTAGTGAAAAAGTAAGCTAGAATAACCTGGAGCACTGGCATCATGATAGGTACATCCCTAAATTTACTGAGCTAAGCTAATTTAATTTTATCCCTTCTTTAACATATCAAGTGAAGGAATCCCTTAATCGGTGAAATATAGTATTAAAGAAAAATAGAAGCTTCAATATTAACCCAGTGTAACATATAAGAAACTTCACAAACCACAGTTTTGGGTCCCCAGGATTTCCGAATTCAAAACCACACGAGTTTCAACTTTCAAATCATAATATTATTTCATTATGTTGAAATATTTAAGATGTTTCTAAGACTTCCTCTTCAGTCTTGGAGACAGATGGAAGAAAAAAAGGAGAAACTACCAAAGAGATGAGTGGAAAATATTATAGCACTGCACAACAAATATTATCATCATCATTTAAAACTTGCTCTTTTCTCTGCATGTCAAATGAGAGGATGCTCGCAAATTTTAAAATTAGAGCTTCTATTGACAGTTTTCTTTCCTTTTTACTCCTTGCTTCTGTGTCCTGTGTCATTGTAATCCTGTTACATCTGAAGTTACAGGGTTACAAAAAACTTAATTTCAAAACATTAAGGAGAAAGACTCTTTTATTTTTGTCTGGCCTCTGAAAGAGTTTTTAATGCCTCCCTTATCTATATGCATTGTTTATGGAAATGTATTATTCAGTACCTAATTTGGATAGTGATGGACCAAAAGAATTTTCATCGATCATATTTATAGCAGCTCAGAGAAAATTACTTTATCAGAGACACCACTAACATTATCACTGAAAAAGTTACTTCTGCTGAGCAATGGGTCAAAAATATCAAAGACATCTGCTCAAAATACCTATGTGTATATTAGACTAAAACGAACAGAAATCTAGAAATAGTTTCCTCAGAAATCTAAGGCAGATTTAGTGAGCTTTAGTCAAATCAGTATTGTTGCCAGAACAAATATTCTGGACACATTGGTTTAGTGATTTGTTTTGCTGCGAAGTTCCATTGGAAGATTTCTAGCTACAGATTATCCCATTTATTTGCCAGACTAAGTGCAGGAATATCAGTTTTCCCCATGCAAAATTACAACAGCAGAGAGGAAAGGTCTTTCCATTCAGAAGAACATTCAGCATAAACTACTGCGAGAAGGCTTCCTTTGAAACTTTATTTCCTTTTTGTTTAATTTGGTATGGCCGATATGAAATTTGGATAAAGACATGAAAGCCTTACGGGAAAATCTGTGATGCTTCTAGTCTGTAAATGACAGTTTTAAGCCTCTTATTTTTCTTTTTTATTCCCTTTGTTACCGCACTATTGTCAAAAGCACTGGGGAATGGATCCATCCCGTAAAACCCTGAAGGATTCTTAGCTATTTGCTGAGCACACACAGCAGTACACAGTCAGCATTTGTCTTGTGTCGTGCAAGGTTGCCTCTCTTTACAAACGCAGCAATACACTTTATGTCTACAAACATCTACACCCCCCTATAAAGGCCTTTGATAACATCAACAAGGTGCCCGAGACGTGATGAGACAGATTGCCTATATGCCTCACAACTCAGTGACCCGTTCTAACTGGCATACATGGCCCTGTGCTCTTTTTTCCATTAAGGAGCTCACCGGTAGAACTCCACCACAGCATCAGCTAAATCAGTTCAATCCTGATGCTTTACTTCACTTCTGGCCTGGGACTTTCAGTGAATTTTGGTGTGGACCCATAGGTCTCTGCTATTTCAGTCCAAGAGCAGGTTCAGCGGAGTGACTAAGCATGGTGGTTATCCTGAGAGGATCAGTACCCAAAGGATGTGTTTGCACAGTGCAGTGGGTTATGGTGCATGATCCCCCAGTCCAGCATGGACCCAGCTTGTTCCAAATTGGAAACAATTTACTCAGTAGTGAATTTGGCTACTTTGCTCCTGGAATAGAGACTGGCCACTTTCCAAGGCATCCTGCAGTCCTAAGGAGATCTACTGTTCTGCTGTGAGTAATGGGGACCAGTGACTTTCCCTACGGACACTGGAACTGTAAGAACCCATTACTTTTCCTACATAAGGTCCCCTGGCTTTTTCTGTGTGTGTATGAGCACAGGGAGATGTCGATAGTTCATTTAGTTCTAAATAGTTGACCTGGTTTTTAAGTTGATCCTCTGCCTTCCCAGGGTGGTAGAAGGTCAGCATTCCTCCAGGGGCTCTGTGAAGTCCAGCACCTTTTTTCTCAGATACCCATACAGGTGGGGCATCAATACAGTGGTTGTGGTTTGAGAGAGTGGTGTAAAAAGAAAGCTGCCCCGATCCTGATAAGATTTCACTTTTTGATGACAAGGCATAAAGTTGGCTTGATGCTCTATGGTGTATCGCAGGAAACAAACTGAACAGAATTACTAGATCTAGGAAGTGCTGAACAAGGTTTACAACCACCACTCGTTCCAAATAAAGCGTCTCAGCCTTAAAGTTCGCCAAACTGGACCAAGCTGGTGAAAGTGATTTAGAGGAGATGGTGAGAATGCCTGTCATGGGAGGCACAAGTCACACACCTCCCATGGGTGGGCAAGACACAAGATGCTGGAGGTGACAGTGCTGGCAGACATGGTGCCATCCTGACAACACTCTGAGAGAAATGGGTCTCCAGAAAAGGCTGACAATGAGCACTGCACACCAACCTCAGGCTCCATCCCCAGGAAGGCACAAAGCCATGAACAGTGGATGGCTCATCTGCACTCACGTGAGGCAAAATGCTGATTAGTAGCTTCAGCTTTTTCAGTCTGGATCTCAACTGGGATAGTGTTCAAAGGCAGAAATATGACAGGCTAAAAATAGCTGTCAAAAGCAGAAGCTGGAAGCCAGTATAGTGTCTGGGGTTATTCAGACTTGTGAATGTGTTATGAGAGTCTAGGGAATTATAGAGCTAACTCTCTTAAGGCATTCCTCCTAAGGCAAACAGTAAAACTCCTGTGATAGGAAATTAAAACATCAAATTGGAGCCTAATCATCTCAGCAGTCTGAGAAAAGAGCTTAATACCTTGACTTTCATTTTATAATTTGCTCTTGATTAAAAGGAAGATGAATTACACATCTGTGTGACTAGAATTGATTCAGACAGTATAGGAAAGGAAGAAAAAGTCAGTTTTGTGGATATTTTAAAATTTAAATTTATTCCTCCCTTATTTACAGTGACAAATGGATTGCATTACAAAAGCAAGGGCTGACATTCTTAGTTTTAGTACCATAGTGACATATTTTCCTCAGTTCGCATATCAACTTTTCTACAGCAACATACTTTATAGAAGAGACTGCAGCACACCAGATAATATTGCTGGCTAAAGTGCACCCCCCTAACAACCACCTCTCTACTACGCACTAGAAGAATTGAGAAATTAAAGATCTTTGCCTCTTCCCATCAGAGAAGATTCCAAAGTAAACCATGTGTTGCCAGCAGCTTTCCTTTTAGGGTTTAAGCCACAATCATCCAAAGCCCCCAGTGTTTGCCCTCCTTTTACTTTATTAACCTAACAAAGTCACACAGAGCACATCTGTGCACAAGCTTGAACTGGCCAGGGACGTGCTGACAACTTATCCTGTGGCCAAACACAGCATTAGCTCTTCTTCATTCTGCAGTGCTCCAAGCCTCCCCCACACAGCTATGAATGCAGTTCTCTGCAGGAGCACAAGCCCCAGCTCCCACTGCTGCCCTTCCCATTTGAGGTGGTATTGGGTGTAACTCCATCCTGTCCACTCTCCTAAAACAGTTTCTGTGTTCAGACTTTCGGTGTTCAAGCATCAGCAAACTTTGTGGTGAAATTCCAGGATGAGATAGCTGTTTCTGCTTCATTTCATAGAATTTTAGAACCTATTCTTGAAGCTGTGGAAACAAACAAGGACTTCTTTAAAAGGTCTGACTTAGCATATTGCTGTTAAATGTGTACTGACCACCATTAATCCACAGAAAATTGGTACAAATCTCTTGCAATAAGAAAATAGGTGTGGAGGAAATAGCAGCTTTGCAAAATTGAAATCTGTGTTTAATTTTCTAACAGGGCAAGTTTATGAACCTGATTCCTATAATTAATGCCTATACACACAGTTCCCTGTCCTGAGTTCCATCCAATACAAACATTGGTTTTCCAGCAAGGGAGAAAGCTGCGATATGTGCTGCAGAAAGAACGCCAAGCACAAGAGAAGAGTGCACACTAGCCAGGTGGTGCAGACTGTACAAGACAACCTTGCTGCCTCTCCCATGAAAAAATGTGTTTACTTTTAGTAGGTAGGTCTTGATCTAGGAAAAGAGTGGGGAAACAACGGTATATTGCCCAGCTATAGCCTGCAAATTAATTTCATTTAACCTCTGACATCTATCTCTTCTGACTTATACAGTGCTTATGAAAAGAGTATGCAGTTCTCAGATAGATAGATAGATATATATATATATATATGTATGTATGTATGGTAGATAGATACATACATACACACACATACCATTTTCCAGTTGATTTAGGTTTGTTCCTTTCTACCCAACAGTTGCTGCTGTCATTCCTTCATCTTTCGCCTCTGCTCTCATTACTCCTTTCCATTACATTTCTCCTCTTGCCATTTTCATTCTAAACTGGATGCAAAACCAAAAGCATTTATTCTCAATGTATTAAAAATGTTAAAAGTATTTATACAAAGAAAATTCTCCCCAGTATATAGCAACTTGCTGCATATAACTCTAATCACTGAATATAAAGTCTATCTTTTAAAAGTTCTAAAAACAGTGGGGTTCTCTTACAACATTCATTTGTCATTGACATTAGCCCTGTTGCAAAAAGCAAAGTAACTATAAATAAACTAGTCAATATCTTAAAAAGGCGCACTATTAGAACTAGCTATGGAGTGCTTGGGTTTTCACTCCTGAGGCTATACAGCAGTAAGCCCCCTATTAAAGTTGTGTTTTCTGAGATCTCAGTGAACTGCATGAAATTCCAAAGATGTTCATGGGTTCGTGCCTTGCACTTTTAATGCGTTATGTGCTTGTTTGGATGTATGTAGAAAATGCCCCTTCCAGCTTTTGCAGTCTCTATCCCAGAAAGGAAGTTCATCAAATACTCTCCCACAGAGGTGTATAATTTATAACATCAGTCAATGAGCAACTGGGTCTCGGTGCAAGGGACCAGATAATAAGTCTAAATGTCTGAGATTTGCTAATAGCTTGTTACTTTATGACTTTGGGCAAAACATTTCACTATTCTTCATGTACATATGTAGAGTCATTTGTGACTGCCTGCTACCAGAATTGAACTGATTGCTTGTGAAATATTTAGATCACGATTAGTAAAAGAAAGTTGATTCTAAGATTTCAAATGCTGACATCAGAGTCAAACTGAAAATACAGTTACTTTTCAGCTATGGAAAAAAAAAAGAAATTGTATGCTGAACAACACATCATCACTTTGCACACTGAAAGACTGTCTCTTTAGCACTATGATTTATTTAGGAAGGAAACAAATGTTCTGGATAAGCAACACACTCTTCATAAATATTAACAGTATTAACTATCACGCAAGATAAATCCGTGGTGCTGTAAGTGAACCTTACTTTAAGGTCAAAGCCATCCCTCTGGCTCTTGCAAAATGTGCAAGACAGAGGAATTGTACACTTTTTTTTCTACTCTATTTCTCTCTGTCTTTTTAACTTATTTGACCACCCTAGGCTCAAAGTTTGCACTTGTAGATGAGTGTACTTTCCAGGTGGCTTCTCCCAGCCTTTCTAATAGGAGGAATTTTCTCTTTGAAGTGTACACAAACCATCATTTAAGTCTAAAGAAAAACATCGGCTGAGCAATGTCAGTTTTATGACGCTGTTTATTACCAGCTATGTTATCCCAGTTTGAGGCAAGGATTAGTCAGCACTTACAGGTAATCCACTCAGATCACTGCTATATCAAATGAGGACAGCACAAGGTTATACCAATTTAAAAATTTTCGTTTCAATAATCATTTCACAGAAGAAAACTACAAAGCGATACTAACATATGACTTTAATAAAAAATAGGTTTCTTTTAGCTCTCATCCTGAAAGCCACAAGGTGAAAGGTAGGGAACACAAAGCTTATTCAGAAGTACAAGGAAATTGGGAGTACCAAGCATCTCCTGTGTTTCTCCAGCCTCTGCAGAATCAGGGTCACTTCACATATCAGCCCTCAGCAAATCAGATCAGTGAAACTGAAATTGAGTATTAATGAAAATTCAGAAATAATGTCATATTGTGAGATTTGCTCAGCCACATCAAACCCATTTCTAGAAGTCATGTCTAACTAAACATGATAAAAATAGTTTCTTAATTGCTGGATTTACAATCTGAGTTGTCACATAATTTAAGAAGTAATGGACCCAATATGTTAGGACACAAATATCCTGAACACCTTTTCCTAGTTTTCAGGTGCATATTATTCTAAACAGGTCAGACACCACCCCTGTGGCTCCCCAGGTAGCATCACTGAGCTCATCATGGGATATGTGTTGTGAACACCTGCCTAATTCATGACCTCAGACATGGAACAGACTCAAAACCCAAGCGAACAAGTTTTACAAACATTCCCACAAAAGCTGCAATACACAAATCACCAGAAGATTGAATTTGCAAGTGACAAAGAAAGAGCAATTTGGCATATGCAAAATACAGTATGCTGACAAAGATAAAGAGAAACCTCCAAGTGGGACTGGGGAGACAGGCATAAACTGCTGACAAAATCCCTCTCCCACCCATACTCATATAAGAAATACAATACAAGTTAATCCTAACTCTACAATAGCTCTTTCACAGAAAAGTCTATTTTCTTTAATAGCTGGGGTGAATACATTACTCACAAGAGTCACTAGCATGCTCTCCTGTGCAAGCAGATATCTAGCACTGAAAAATTTACAGGGGTTAATTTGGAGAAGGGGGTGGGGAGAGGTAAAGAAAACTAATAACTCCAGCAGTCCCCCTCAATCATCTCCTAAAAAGGGTCAAAGTGCATCTGCCCTGAAAAATCCAGGCCATGTCTTGCCTGAATTCCTGTCATTTGCAGAATTCCAGACACATTAGGAGAGCATTAATGACAGGGGAAAGCACTGACCCTGTGCAATACAAACAGTAATTATCAAAACCATTGCCAAGTTTATGTCCCGTGGATGCACACTTTCTTAAGTGAAATGGTTCTGATAAGCAAAGCTGTGGCAGCTGAGGAAAGCAAAGCATGGCAAAGAAGTTCTTTGGTAAGTTATCTCCCTTGGGCTGCCAGGAGATTCCACAAGGCTGAAGTCATCTGAGCTGAGAGAAGGTCCTCAGCATGGGAATGACACACCTTTATTATCACCAGTCTCCAGCCTGAGAGGAAACCACCCTGCCAGCTAGGGAGTTATCTGCACCTTCTCCTAAGCTTTTCTCCTCTTCTCTCACTCCTTCACTAAAGCATGTTATCAATGAAAACACAAACAAAACCCAATTTAGACTAGAAGAATCTTTCCTTTTTCTGTTTTTTTTTTTTCTTCAAAAGAGAACCAACAGAATTTCAAACATCTTATGACTGGGGATGAGAACATGAAGAGAACATTTCACAGTATGTGGCAAACATAAATTTTTAATTTAAAGCATGTAGCAGTTTCATGAAAAAAACCTCCTTCTGGCAGGCTAAAATGGTTACAGAATCCTGAAAACCAGTACCAGCCATATATGTACTGATGTGACAGGAGGCAAGCTGTCAGCAGCTTGAAGGCACTGACCGGATTCATAATCCTAAATTAATGTATATGGGGATAATTCATTGAATGCATTCAACTTTTATATATTATGTCAAAGAACCTATTTTCTTAATTGTCATAACTGTCAGGAGGCACAGAGTAACATATTAAGATGCTGGCTACAATCCACAGTTTGAATCTCTGAAAGACTGTTGAAAATATTGTGAAAGGTACAAAAGAAAGGATCTGAGGCATAGAAAATATCTTCAAGAGGCAGACATAAAGACTGAGCTTAACAAGGAGAAGACTGACAGACGACACAGCTGCACACCGTTATGTCATGGAGAAAAACAGCAGCCTCATTAATTGAAGAGCATAATCCTCAGTGGTCAGAAGCTGATGCCAGATAAAGTTAAATTGAAAGTAATCGTTTGTTTGGACTTCGTCAATCATCGAGAAAAAGCTATCAAAGCAAACCTTCCTTAATTTCAGATCAAAACCGGATGCCTTTTTGGAAGGCATGTTTAACTTAAACAGGAAGCAATGTGTTCAACATGGATAACGGGATGAAGCGCAGCAGCTTGCGAGATACAGAGAGCAGACCACATTATCGCCTTCCAGCTTTGGGCTTTGTGAATCCCCGAGTTTTTTTGGTGGACTTGGTAGATGCTGCCATCAACCGATTTTAAGCATTTCACAAGGCTGGCTTGACCTCCACGTGCACGCTGGTCTGCACTATGCATTCTTTGCATGAAACATTTCTCAGCCCACGTCAGAGGCAACTTGTAAGTTCGATAAAAATTCATTTGAACAAATCTAGCAAAAAATAAAGACAAATAAATCAGCTGCGAAACCTGTGGCTCAGAACCTAATTTTCAAAATATGTGTAAGTTGGTGACATGAAAATCAATTTCCTCTGGAATGTGCTTCTCCTCAGCAAGGGCTATTTCAATGCCAATGTGCTCTCTCACATCATTTGGTTTGGCTGTGATACTCTTAAATGGAAGGGGTAAGATTTTTTCGTTCCACAATGGCTGAAAAAACCTAATTTTCTGAAGTGACTGAGCAGGGTTTAAGGTCTAGGTGGGTTTAATAGCATTAATGTGTGTGTTTTGGAAGAAACAAGGCCTGAAATTTTCAATGTAAAAACCAGGGAATATTAGATTGCAGTGATTGAGAAAAGCAGCTGGGAGAAAATTCAGAGACTTGAAAACACAACTATGCTAAAGCTGTAAATGAAATTCTGAGAAGTGATGAACCAACCCAACAAAATAACCAAAACAACCAACTATCAGTGGCATTGCAAGGAAGGGGGCAGAGGGAAATCAAGCCTCATCCCTGCCGTGGGCTTCCTGCAGGGCAGCACAATGCAAAACGTCCCTTTCCATCAGGGCGGGCAGAGAGAGCACATAGGGAAAAGCAGCAGCAAAATCCCAGCAAGGCTGGGAGCCCCCGGGGAGCAGACACCGTCTGCTCCACACACTAGCCCACGAAATTCATGCCAACAGTGTGTTTTCTGAAGGGGTTTAGGGTTGTGTGTGGTGCCCCTTAAGGATACAGGACATATTTGTATCCAAAAATTTGAGATGCCACTCTTTGGACCAGAGCACAACAGGAGAGAGCAGAAAAATACAAGAAAAGCAGAACAAAACAAAACATATATATATATACAAAAGAACAAACAAAGAAAGAAGAGGGAAATGGCAGGGAAAAGAATATATGATGAGAAATCTTTCCTGCTCTCACTGAGCCCACAAATCCTCAGGACCACCCTGGATATAAGTGAAAACATGCCAAAAAGAAAAGAGGAAATGCTTTTCACAGAGCAGTTACATTTCACCTCTCAGCTTTAGAAGTGCCAGGCTGCCATTTTCAGAATTTATATAAGAACTCTTTTTACCCTCAATTTTCATTAGTTATGAATCATTTTCTACTAGCAATCTATTTTAAAAAATTTTTACAAGAATCAACTCTCAGAAAGCAGCATCTGTCATATTCATTTCTAAACGCAAACTTGTTTCATCCTACTCTGAATCCTGGTTAGTAAACAAATCCATAAATCCATTTTGACAATGTCATCAGATCAAGCACTGGCTTTTTGAGGGTGGGGGGTGGGGGCATGACAGGACAAGAAACAACTTCAGAGGAATAACAGAAGATTAATTTTTTTTTTAAATTAAGTGAGAAAAAACATGAACAGTACAGAGAAAAATAATTATTAAAACCCACACCAACCTCATTTCTCTATATCCAGCAGCATTTGAATTGGGCCTGTTTCCAGCAGGAGTGAAGGTTTTCCATATTCCATATGGGTAAAAAAATCCCCTCCCAGTTACACAGCTATGATGGATTTTTTAGTTTTGGGGGTTTCTGGTTTTGGTTGGTTCGGTTTGGTTTGGTTTGGTTTGGTTTGGTTTGGTTTGGTTTGGTTTGGTTTGGTTTGGTTTGGTTTGGTTTGGTTTGGTTTGGTTTGGTTTGGTTTGGTTTGGTTTGGTTTGGTTTGGTTTGGTTTGGTTTGGTTTGGTTTGGTTTGGTTTGGTTTTTTGTTGGTTTTTTTTTGTTTTGGTTTGGTTTGGGGTTTTTTTTTTTTTTTGTGCCAAATCCAATACAGAAAATCAGTCACCTTCCTTCATTCATCTGAGAGGAAACACTCGAAACATAATCTTTTCCTTTGGTTGAGGACAAGGAGGGAGCCTGCAATACACAGCAGTAAGTTCACATATCTGTGGTCTGAGTGCATACGCTTCATGAGCTATTCATATGGGGTTAAAACACGTCCTACTTATTTTTATCTGGCAAGGGGCTATGTGACATTTTCCATTCTAAAAGATTTGTAGAAGATTTTATAAAGGTTAGCTTCCTTTAAAATGAAGAAAACTAACAACAAAAAACCCAGAAGTGTTACAATTAAAAAAATCCTGGATTAGGGAAATGGCCTTTTTCATGCCACGAAGTTTAGCTAAACTGGAAATTTTCACAAGTCTGTATATATCCTCATAGGTTTTTCTAGGGAAACGCCAAGTAAGAGCAATAAATTAAACAGGGACATTTGGAGTATGCCTATACCAGTAAATGGCACAAGGGGATGCTCCCAGGCACTACAATTTGGCCACATGTACCATTCACTTCTGGTGTGGTTTTGACTTACACCATGGGGAACACTCACAAAATATTTCCAGGCGTAATTTGGAAGTCAGCTTGGGTCCACTGCTAACAGGTGGTCTGCATGGCTGTTTTGGAGGGCAGGAGTTTAGCAGCATAGCTAAGAGCTGCTGCACGTACATTGGCCTCGGGGCCAGGCAATGGCTGGCCCTGCTGGTGCACCAGTCTAGATCACATGCCAGACTGATGCTGTTTCTAAGCAAAGCACACTCTGTGAGCAGCACATCTAGAGCTGCTCTTTCTGTAGTCAGACAGTGAGAGTCTCCATAATGAGCTATGTCAAGCTTTTCCCACAATCTGTCATGCAGTCCCAGTGCCTCCCACATCCTCTAGGATGAGGAAGGAGAAGAAAGCTCAGCTCCCTGTTCCCCGCCCACAGACCTCACACAAAGCCCAAACCACCCCTTGGCCAACAGTCGGCCAAATTCACTCATCCCCTCATTCGTAGCGGCAGAAAGCACAACAGAAGTGACTTGCTCATGGCTTAAATAAAAAGTTACATATGCTACGGGAGTGATTATAGTTTGACAGCACACATTTCATTTCACTTTTTATACTAATGTTGGAAATTTTGCACCAACTCTTTATTAAATTTATGATATTTCAGTTGACAAAGCAAATGTTTGAAAGTTACGAAATGCCACATTGAGATTTCTGTGCAAACATTATATATCTACATCTCTGATGTAAGTTTCCTCCTAAACCAGTTTTTTCCCCCCCTTGAAAATTCCTCACTGACAAATAAATGTATTTCCAGCTGTATCTGTGGGAAACAAATAGTGTCATACAATGAATGACCAGCTAGGAAATGCACACCTGTCATAAACTAAAGCGCATCTCATGGGATATATTATATTCCATTCCCAACTTACCAAGAGAGGATACAATGAAAAAATGGATTGGTGTCAAATGCCAGATGTTTTCAAGCCTCTCTAATTAGGTAAAAATTAAACAACTGCTGTGTTCTGTATCATAGATATTTTGCAGATGTGTAATTCACATAAACATAAAGTCTGATTTTCATTTACACAGAGGCCTCTTTACATTGCTTTGGCATCACAACATTGCTTAACATTGGCCGTAGTTACTTTTGTTTGCATTTCATGTTCTTTTTTTTACTGAGGGAGTATAATAATCAATTTCACATAAGCATCCCAGGACAAGGCCCACAGTATGATGGGGATGACTTCAGCAAGAAGTCTTGAAGGACACCAGAAGGAAAAAGAAGTCGTATTCTCTTTTAGTACTTATATTCCATGTAGAACAAGTCCGCTGAGAATGACTTAGGTCCAATTCACCTTTAGTGTACACCTTTGCAAACGTCATTGCTTATTTAATTGTAACAGTGATTAATTTGCTCATGAGGGACACAAAATGTTGAGCTGTTTCCATTACCTGCTTAGCCCTTCTCCTCAGGCTCTACACAAATCCCCAAGCTGAAAAACACCCAGAGAAAAAAATAATCAAGTACATCCTGTTTGTACCAAAACAGCAACAGTTTCTCATCTTCCAGATTAAAATAAGAGGAAAATTATAATTAGTCAAGGTAAAGGGGTAAAACTTTAGCAAAAAAATTCCAATATTGAACTAAAATAACTACTTAATTCTGTTCCTAACAATCAAGGGGGGAAAAAAAGTTCCTGTGTTCTTTCATAATAAGAGGACTGGTTTATCTAGCTGTTCACATGAAGAGCCATAAGATGAAGGACATTTTGGTGTAAATAGTTCTGCTCACAGAAACTCAACATACCTTATTCGTACCTTCATCCCAAGTAACAATTGGCAGAGCTCTCTATAGTCAGTTACGCATTTGTAACCCTAATAATTAAGTAATTTTTAAAAGAAAGAATATTCATTATACAAAGAACCAAAGATGGGAACGTGATTGACAATGCTTATCAGCACCTGTCTCCAACTATTTCAAATACAGTTTTCTCATTCTCCTCAGACGTGGATGTTTGTATTAGTGCTGCAACTGCAACCCAGTCCCTCCACTGGGGACTGCTGCTAGAAAGAAAAGCCTGATAAACCATATGGTTAATAGAAAGAATGCCTGGACTGAAAATTATTATTACTACAGAAGATTAGACAAACACATTCACAGTGTATCATTTTGCCCTTGGAGAAGACTCAAGCATGGTTATTAATGTATTTGATTTCTTTCTCAGCATTCCTGAATTATTATTTATCTTTTAGCCATCTGGTCCAATTGTTAATTTTCCTTAGAGATGGGCAGTCACACTATGTGCTTATGGTAACCATCACTTCTGGTAAGGACTTTTTTTGTTACTATAGGCAGTATCTGTCCAAATGATATTGCACTAGTTGAAAACATTTGTCCAGAAAACTAACAAGACCTTGTGTGATGATCCTGATTAAAATGTTGTGAGTTTTCTTGCTGTGTTACAAATTGCTCGGAAAAAGCGAGTGTTAGTCTAACCCCCATGTTCAACTATACTTGGAAGAGAGGTTTGTGAACTGCAGAGAAATCTGGTCTGGTTTCTTGCTTAATTTCTTGTTCGTTTTGTGAATAAATTCAAAATTACGAGGAGGGAATTGCTTTTCACATGTGTGGAGCATAAGGATGAAGGCTGCCACCTGTTCATGGACAGCATATGCAGAAGTAACCTCAAATATGGGCTGACGGGGCAAGGAGAGCCCAGGAGACATCAACAGTTGGGCTACAAACACCATTCCAGTAATCCAAGATACTGTGCAATATGCATGTGGGATATGTCCAATACTATGTAATGTACCCTAGGAATCACACATAAGTCCTATTCCTCCTGATGTAGCCTAAGCTGCAGGACATCTAAAGAACACCTATTTCCTCATTTTGCACATTTCAGTCTCCACGTTAATCTGTGATCTCAATACTTTCATAGATTTTCTGTAACTTTTCTCTTGTTTACTCACCTATTATGTCTCCATTTCTCTATTCTTCTCCAAACTTTTCTTTAATACTTGCTCTGCTACTTGTTAACCTTTTCTTCAAATCATCTTTCTTCCTTGTGAAAGAATGGGGGTAATTTCACAGCATTGCAGCTTTATCCAAAAGCAGAACTTGTGCAGGCTCTGGACTGGACACACAGTGTCTGGGTGCATTAGCATGCACTCCCAGACTAAGTTCATTTGCTAGATAAGCCTCAGAGAACTGTTAGTACAGCTGCTTGTAGTGGCTGTGCCTTGGTGTTTTATGGTAGGGAAACACTGTCTGCTGTGTCAGCACACACTGAGCAGACCTGCCTCAAGTGCTCAGACCAGGGATCACCTGTGCACTTTATTGCAACAGTAAGCACTCTCAATTCACTCAGGCTTGAAAAAAGCTGCAAGAGTATAATGCTGGTTGAGATACAGGTCACAGGATCAAAACAAAATACACAGGCATTGTCCTGTCTACATCCTTCTCTCTACAACACCAGCACCGAACAATTAAACACCAATCCCAAATAGGCTGTAGCCATCACAGCAGCACTTTACTCAGTGGAGGCATTGAAGAGGGTAAAAGACTGATAGCTGCATGCTTTGCCATCTCTCAGAAGAGCTTAGCCCTTAGGTAGGACGTGTTAGAGAGAACTTGCCCTAGGAGTTGTAGTCAAGGGAATCACAGAAGAGATAGGAAGTGGCTGCCCAGCCCATTCACAGCAGGTAGCCCAATGAGCACTCCCACCTCCAGGCTCCAAAAGGATGCACCCAACCTGGCCCCATGCCTGCCCAGCTGTGCCTCCCAAGGCCTGTCTGATGACAGCAAGTTGTTCCAAGAGGAGTTCCACAGTATGGGGAACAAGCTGAAATACACACCTACTTCATATGGAGCAGAATTTCTTTCATTTTCCCACTTGTCCAGCAAAACTACATGTGTGTGAACATGGACGACAGATGAAGGGCTGAACTGGAGCTGCTGGAAACTCCTCACAAGCATCTGCATCATTCAGTGGCTTTTGGGAAATATCAGTAAGGCTTTATGGGATAGGAGCCAGGGCAATCTCAGTGGGTATTCAAGTAGGGGAAAGGAAGTTTACCAGCAGTGGTGAATAGTGGAGACAGAGACTCTGGGGTTCAGTTTGCATTGTTCCCCCACCTTTCCCCCTGCCCCTAGTCCTGGCCACTCCCTCGGGCTCTCGCTGTTGGTTCCTGTACCCCAGCCCCGCCCCTGTACTGCCCCTGAGCCCTGGGGAAAAAGGTCCTGCTCCCTGGCCATGAGGTCTCTCTGGCTTTCCACCTTGGGGGGCTGCATGGGCCAGATGGAACGATTAAACATCTTCTGATACCCCCATGGAGAGACCTTCTCACCTCCTTTGCCGTCGCTGTGTTTGTAAGGCTGTCAGCCGGAGCAAAAGTGCCGAGCCATCCAATACGGGCTGTGGAAGGGCAGAGAAATTCTGCCCTGTCCTAGAAGCCTTGGCTGAGCTCTCAGGGAAAGCTGCAGCTTGCTAGACAGCACCCAAGCGCTTACAACAAAAGACCTCCATCTCTCCCCACCGAAAGCCAACCCAACCACCCGACAAAACATTCCTCTTTATTCTAGCATAAGAACAGCTCTCATCTCCCCTAGAGCCAGAAAGTCCTTTGTGCTCTAACCAGCCTGCCCTTACCCCCAGACACAGACCAGACATCCTGATTCCCTATCTCTGCTCTTCACCATCCTCCCTCGTCTCACCAAAGAAAGCATTTCCTTCCACCAGTAAGAGTCCCCTTCCTTCCCTTGGTCACCCCTGACACCACCCCTGCCTACACCCCTGTACTTCCAGCAGCAGTGACCAGCTGGGAAAGGGGCTATGGGAAATATTCTCCTTGTACCATGGGGAGAAGGAAGCCAGAGTCAGGAGGGTGCCATAGGTTGGACCTGTGGATCCTGCTACCCCACCAAAGATGGGCACCAATCACCACACCTCCTGCAGCTCCCCTGGGGCTTCCTCCTGTAGCAGCACCAGCATCACGAGGCATTTGGTGAACAGATACTCCTCCAAAAGTTGTTCTTCAGCAGGAACACAATGGCAGCCAGCAGTCACCATTTCCTCATTCCCCTTTGTCTCTGTAGACAACTGCCTTAGACAACCACATCATTTAGAGAGCCCTACGGTTTTACTTCCACCTACTCGTTTTCCCAGCAACTCACTGAGCCCCTGGCCACCCAGACACCTCTCCCCGAGCCTTCCCAGCCGGGAAAAACTGCTGCTTGGGGGCCCCAGAACAGACCCAGCTTTTAAGATCCAGCAGCAGCAACAACAAAATTATTTGGAAAGGGTTTTAAGTACATCTGGTCCTCTAATGAGTTTGTAGCATGGCCTCTTCAGTGCAACTGAGGGGATAGAAGGGAGCAGAAATCAAGGGATCCCTTTGTCCCATGAGAGCCCCATACACAATATATCACCAAACCTCATCTGTCTTAATAGCTTCCCTTCCCAAACACACCCTGGGCCTTGTAAAGCAAAAAGAGTCATTAGACCACCGGCCTCACCTTAAGGAAGTTTGCTGTTGATCTGTAATCTCTTGGGTTTTATCTCCGAGAAAAGAGCAGTGGCACGTCTGGAGGAACCTCTGTCTACGTCAATCCCTACGGCCCTGTTTGCTTACCCCCACTATGAGCCTCTTTGAGAGCTAAACTGCAAACAAACCAGCTCTTACTTTCAATAAAATTCAAAGTCTTCATTGAGATATACTGGGAACCTAAAGTGTCACAACAAAAACCATGCGTTCTGGTCCTTAGCACGGGGATTTAAATGGGATGTCTGTTCCTTTAACTTGCTAGTTTTAAAGAGCATTCCAATTCTTACTACAGCAGTATTTTTATTCTGAATATGATCATTCCTATCACAAAGGAGGAACAGATGGACTTTCTGCTCATTATTGTAAAGCAATTTAGCTCACTCATATTGACTGGGTCAATATTGAACTCCTGAGCTTGAATGCTATCAGGGAGTGAGGCCCTCTCAGAAATCCTCTCCTGAAAACCACGGTATTTCATGATGTGTGTAACTCTGAATGTCTTAAATGAAGCATTCAAGTGTAAAGAAGAGAGGGATTTTGGAATCTGCTCTGTGATTACGAACATCTTTCTATTGGATTGGTTAGTTATCACACATCACCTCCCAAGCAAAATAGATCACTAATCTTTTTGCATAAACATGTATCTGCATTCTAGCAATACAAAGCTTAATCAGAAAAAAACTTTTCTGAAACCTGTGTTGCTAAATCATACAGAGGAAACAAGATCGAAAGTTTAGCAAAGATTGTTTTACCTAAGCTTGTTCAAATAGAAAAAAAACCAGATGGATATGTGACAGCCATAATTGATATAAACATGGTTTGTAATTTCAACTCAATATACAAGATATAAGTATTTTCTTTGTAAAAGTCTGATGAAATCTTAAAAAAAAAAAAAAAAAATCTGTTTAACAAGTTCATCGTGCACGGAACCAGAAGTAAATGAGGTTCATGTTGGATGGTAGGTCCTGTGAAGCACTTGAGAAAGATTGCCTAAGGAAACGCAGAGATTTCTATCACTGTAATTCCTGAGAACAAGTTAGATAGATTTGACAAGACATTTATAATATATTTACCCAGGCCTTCCTGGCTCAGGAAGGAACAAATAATTTATTCAGTGCAGATCACTGTACTGTGTTATCACAGCAGTGATATTAATTTTGAATTACAGAGTATTTACTATCTGGCATTTAAGAAACACATAATGTGTGCTTGCATTTAGGCATCTTCCTTCCTTATTTGACAGATAAGAAAATAGCAGAAAAATTGTTTCCTTACAGCCTTTAACAAATCTACAGCAAAGTCAATAATTCAGGAGTTTCAGCACCCATTCTCGTGTTCAAAAGTGAGATTTAATATAATGAGCTAGCAGACATAGGTCGGTCTCTAGAGATAACCCAGAAATTCTTTGCTACTGGTGGATTGTTTCAAATGAAATATCATTTAAAGCAAATTTTATTTCTTTCACCTATTGCAACTGAACTTGCAAAAATATTCCCTCTACCATCATCTTGACATCACGAAAGAAATCTCAAGAGACTTCTACCAACAGCTTCAGGATCTAACTGTGGTGATGCTACATGTCACATGTGATGGAATAGGGAAATGCAGAACTCAGGTTTTACAAGCAAACTTGAAGGGAAAAAAGAATTAAAAATCTCTTTTAGGGCTTTATGCAACATTAGCATCTTAACTGATTCAAAATAAATTTTTCAAATTTTATAAAATGGACTAATAAAACTACCTAATATCAAGTCATTAAGAAGAATTTTTTTTTTTTAGGTCCTATGCTTCCCCTTACTTTTTCTTCAAAAGCAACATGGTCAATAAAGAGAAGGCTTAGATTTTCACACAGACGTATATTAGAGGTCAACTCAACTGCATTTGTTTCTTAGAAAATAGAAACATACTTTCAAATCTTTAAGTTCTTCTTAGAAATGGTTTATTATTTAAAGAATCATATTTGATAGATGAATTGTGATAAAATGTACTAAAAACCAAACAGAAAGATAATGATGAATTGTGCACAGGTAATAACGAACTTGCAGACAAAAAGCTTTGAAAGCAAAAATAAAATAGCAAGAATTGAAGAGCTATTAATAGGATATATGGAAAGTTCTGAGATAAGATAAACATGAAATACTTCAAAGTGTGCATTGAAGTCAATGAAACAACATTCACTTCTCTCTGCTTCACCAGAAACATCAGTTTAGAGTCCTACCTGGCTAAGTGCACCCTAAGATTATATTTTCCTGAAAAATAGTTCACTGAATTGAATGCTGGGAGGGTGGAAAAACTCATTATTTTATTAGAAACCTGAACTTCTTGGATCTGTCTCTTTGGCTACATTTGCCAAGGAGCACAATGCACTGGAAGAATAATTTAAAAGTCAAGAAACATTTATCCAGCAATGACATAATTTTCCATTTTGGTTATAAATGCTTTAAGGTATTTTTAGGTTTGCTGTTACAGCTCTTTGTTTTAGTACCATCATTGTATCCCATCACATAATAAATATTAGCATGCACGATATATCAGTTTGTATAGACTGCTGTGTGTATTTCAACACCTACCTTCCAGTAGCCTTGTCCAGGTAATGAGTTAATCACAACTGTGCCAAAGCCTGTACATTTGAGCTTTTGTATTTTTTAAAAATTGTCTCTACTTTAAGTTGTACTTAATCTAACCCCTTCATAAAGCAGCCCTCATTAAGAGTGCCAGTAAAGAATGTTCCTAGGAGTACAGTCTGTGTGGAAGCTGCGGTCCATTTCTGTGCAAAGACACCTTAGGCCATACTATATCAGTGGTTCTGGTTCCTGGGCTACACCTGACAAAGTTGATTCAGGTACTTAGGGCCTGAAGGAAGCAGGAAGAAATTGATTCTTAGGAGCAATATTTACAAACCAACATGCTGTGGAGGTTGACTTTTCATTTCTCAGGCACACATAAGACCACAGCTTGAAATTCCAGCAAGAACTGAGCTCATGTCTCTGGACACGAGAGCATTGATTTCCCCCTTAGTAGTACTTACATTATTGCAATAAAGTCAGCAGTATTTGTGTCTACCTCATTGCAAGTCATGGTTACAGCATTTCTCTGTTTGAGCTTCTTTAAGCCACAACTCAAATTTTGCCAGAGATAGTCATAACCAGTCAGGCATTCCTCGGATGGGGAGAGAGACAGACAGACTAATCACTTTCCATCCTTCACAAGGATCAGAATAAAAGGCATGTATTGGGGCAGGCATCGATGTGCTGCACTTAAGGAAGGAAAGCAGAATTAAGACCAAGATCTGTTAGCACACATTCTGTGAAACACCTGCTGAAGACCATGGTCCAGCACAGAGTGTATGACCTGGAGTCTGGTGTCACAGGATCCAAGGCTAATTCTGCCACAGAGCACAATGGACAATTTGATAGCTCTAACTGTGTCAACACCTTGCTTTTCCAACCTGTAAAAGTGAGACAGTTCAATCAAGCTAATCTGTAAAGTATTTTGATATCTAGAGAGCTGTATGCTGTGGGGAAGCTCACATTATCTTGCACCTGCTTTGAATGGGAACTGGATCTAGCTCATGTTGCAATTCATTTGGGTTGGCTGGTTTGGAGGTGCCCGGTATTAAAAGTCATGGCAGGCCTGGGCTGTTTGGGACCTAACCTGGTAGGAGCAAACTCATCAGCTTAAGAGAGATTTTTACATGATGAGATCCGGTGTGGTGCACGTGCCTGTGAAGTTGCCCTACCCAGGCACGGAAAGCATCAGCCGTCCTGATCCAGAGGGATGAGCGGCATCGAAGGTCTCTCACTCAGCAGAGCAGAGGTGCAAGCAGGGGTCGATCGTGGCTTCACAACTCCTAAGACCAGGACTGCTAAGTTTTGTTTCCCACAAATATCCCAGAAGCAGCATTTCACTCTTTCCCTTCGGGCAGTCCCTGACTGCGGTCCAACACCGCCAAGAGAAGGGATAATAAGGATATTTCCACTGAGGGAATGTATGCTGTTACATAAATGCTTCTATAGGCCTGACTACTGTTTCCTGAGAAAGGAAACTCCATTCATCAAGTCTGTAATAAACTGACATCCCATCAGCAGGGGAAACAAGAGGAAGGTACTTGTGAAGGGAGAAATCTGTCTCCCCACACACATGAACTGTTTTCCTTTGCATGCCTAATCTGTGAGGTGACTAAAGTTTCACACACTAGTGCCATAATACTCACATGGGAGACATTAAGTTAAATATTACAAAATTAAAGTGTAAGAGTTATTGGAAACCAGAGCCGAGCAAAATATTAGAATTTTTATCCTGGGGGAAATTCTAATATTTCAACATTTGTTTTCTTCCAAAATTAGAATGGAAATGTTGAAATACCTCTTATTTCAGAGAATGAACATGTTCTCAGCTACTTTGACATTAAAATGAATTTGACAAAGGTGTTACAACATCTCCTGGGAACTGTTGTTAAGGTACCTTGTACTTAGAACCATGTTAACAAGGGATATTTCATTTGGGTTATTGAACCAGAGCTGTAAAAAAAATGCTTGGGGTCAGGCAGAACTTTCATTTCATTTTTGTTTTCTTTGAGATTATTTAACCCTTGTATTCTCTTTAGCAAAAGAAAAAAAAAACCACCAAACAAACAAACAAGAGACAGAAAGAAAAATAACTTGCTCTGTTTTGAAAGGGAAACAAGTTTTGCAACCATTCAATTTTGAAGATATTCAACAGTGTTCTGGATTTTATTTCTGATCCTCATAAATCTTTTTGTGGTTAAACTTCAAAATGAGAAAACTAATTTTGTTTCACATGTTGTTGTCAAGAGTAATTATTAATATGGATTCAATAAATTACTTTGATTAATCCACAACTGAATTAATCAAAAAAATAAATCACTGAAAAAATCTATCTCATTTTTTAAAATATCTGCATAGGCCTCCTTCTTTGATTACATGCCCCCATAGTTGATCTTCAATCTAGGAAGTTGAAATCCTCTCCTGCTGTACTTCAACACTGACACTTTAGCAAGTAGCATCCTGGAAACTTACTATTTTTGTCTCTTCAGGAGGAATAATTCTTTTGTCCTGATATTGTGTTGCTGGGTGCTGACTGCTGGGTCGATCACTTCTTTTATTGGAGTATTGCTGGCATGCTGGCTGGAGTTTGTGGACTTAGTAAGTGATGGAAGTATGAGCAGAATGGAAAAATCTCAGGAAAAATACCTTTCTCAGGAGGTGAAAAGGTATCTTGCTGCAATTAAATGAACACTAAAACACTTGAGAAGCAAAAAGGGGGGACCCCACTGTTCAGATTCTTTTTGCAGATTTAATCAGACTAGAAATTTTCCACTTACTCACAGATCATTCATTGATCTTCTGATGTTAGTTTAGTTGCTGGTATTTTCTAAGGTCTCAGGCCATTCTTTCTATTAAATAAACAGGACCTAAGACCTCAGATGTCTATATACTCACTTTTTTTAAAAATTCCTGTCCATATTTTTTTGCTGTTCTCATACAAAGGCTAAAGGTTAGGGTTTTAATTTAAACATAATATTTTCATGGTTCATAAGAAAATCTGTATTGGTTTACATTTTTGGCAACTTTCATTATACCCCAGCGATTCCTAGAAGTCCTTGTACTTTCCTGCTGGTGAGAGATACTTTCCATAAAATAACACAGTATAAAAATAGTAATTATTAACTCACTGTGATGTATTTTCTTAAGGTGCAGAGAGTGTATCCAAAGGAATAAATATATTCACTGTCCAGTTTTGTGGCCATGTTTTCCAGTTAAAAATTATTATGTTGTAAAAATGTACTTTAAAACCAGCATTAGAAGTTTCACTAATGAGAAAGACAGGAGATAATCCCAGTTACTTGTAACAGCCCCATATCCTGTATGTCTGTCAGACAACTACAGTTCAGCTTTTAGAGGGGATTTAAAGAGGATTTTAAAGGGTCTGTGCACTGCAGAAAGGTTCCACTTTGAAAAAACTCTAAAAATAATTTCAGAAATTCCAGGTCTCTGCTCTGACACATTATCTAGGTTGATACCTGCATAAAGTATATTAAAAAGCTGCAGACATTTTATATTCAATATACTGATGCAAAAGAATTTTTTATATCTTTTTTTCCTGAAGGATGTTTGAGTTGTCACAAAGGTGTGGATTCAACAGATTCTAAATATTGCACATAAAACCCAGGCCCATACATCACACCTGTGCACAGTGCTGCTCAACTGAGCTGTGATCTGGAAGGTACCTTACATTTATGTAAGAGGCTCTGTGACTGGAGAAGGTTAGTGACTGATGTGAAATGGGTTGGCCTTCACACAGACTGCCCGAGTTGAAGGTGGGCATTGTGGGTGAAAGGTGACCCTGCCCAAAATATAGGAATCCCTCTAAGCTAGCTTCATGTCCTGCATCCCTTTTGGTGACTGTAAGTGCAAATACAGAAGAGTGCCATTTTTTCCCAACAGGGACTTAACTTTACACCCCTGAAACACACTGTGCTCGCTGCCATGAGCCTTCCTAGGCTACAGAAGCTTAGCCTATTGATGAGAATTAGGGAGGCTCAAACCTTTGCAAAAGATCCCTATGTCTGCTGCATTTAAGAAGGTGTTTCTGCAGGACCATAACATGTCCAGGTTATGTGTGAATCTCTGAGAAGGGTAAATGAATAGTAGTGTTTCAGGGGGTTTTGCTGTGGCTATTTCAATAGTAATAAATTTATTTTTGTCTTTTTGTGGAATTCACCTCAAGAAAGAAATGGAATTTTATTCCATTAATGCTTTATAATCTCTCAATTATTTTTCTCCACCAAATCCCTTTGAATGTTCATATCAAATTGATGGACTCTAAGACTGAGAATACATTAACCGACTGAGAATATTTAAGATTTTATATACCTGTCTTTACTAAACACTTACTGGCAAGAAGAAGCCTAGATGCATTTACAGAGCAAAAACAGATAACAGAAATAAATAGTTCTAATAGTGTGAGATATGCAGGTTTTAAAGAAATATACCCTATAACATATTATATGTGTCACCAAGAAAAAAAGTTGATCAATTTTCTGTACATATTTAGTGCAAATTTCTAATAATTTCTTAAGTTGCTTGAAAAGACATCTACCAAAATTACCTCCAGAGACATCTCATGTTACTTGGAAGTAGAAATCAGAACTGTGAGAAAAGATATGGAGCAAAAGGCAATACTGGTAGTCTTTCACATAAAAAAATTCACCCAGAGATCCAAAGCAAGTAGTAGTATATACATTTTACAGATGGGGAAATGCATAAGCAAGAAAAAGGAGCATTAGCCTATTTGCATAGGTTTTTTACTTCCTTTCCACTGGAATTCCGCTTGGATGTCTACTCCAACATGTAGCTGTTGGGTCTACTGAACAGCATACAATAAAGTCAAATATTAAAGCAGATTAAATAGTATGAAACAGTGAGGATTATGAATGGAAACTCTACATTAAAGTGTGCAAGGGAACACTGTGGATGACAAGCTTTAAAGGAAATTATTATTAGCAGGATAACATTATGAGAATCTAAGGTAAGTGTTGTGATTTCATGCAGTGCATTTAACGAGAGTTCTAAAAGGTTGTGCCTACCTTAGTATTTTTATCAGAAAGTGAAAAGAAAAAAATTACAATCATGCTTGGCAGAAAATAAATTCCTGCCTTCCTAACAACAGAACTTTGCACGCTTCTCTAGGAATAACAATGGCACGTGTTCATCAGAGACTGTGCAATTCTCACAAGTAAAAGCCCAAAGTCAATAGCTTTGTCACACTGATAAAGAGAAAAAATAACTGTTCATACGCTGGACATGTATACCAGAGGTTGCACAGTCACAGCCTACTAACGAATACAGAGACCTTGCCTCAGATTTTGAGAGAGGCAGAAGCAGACCTGAAAGGTTTTAGCTAAAAAGAATGAATACCAAACTATCCCTCATACTCATATATTCTGTTTTACTTCTTGTATTCCAAATTCCTGTCCCTTTATTTAAACTATTTCCACTGCTCTAATTTTTCTAATCTTTCTTTCTTTTATAACTACTTTGTCTGGACATGCTGAACGAGTTATTCCTATTTATTGACTTCAGTCTGTGAGGCAAATTCTGAACATGCCAAAACGACTCATACAGATTGAGTCAGATAATGTGTCTGGTATCATATTGTGCAGAATGCTTAAGTTACATGTGTAAACACACACACACAGTGAGCTAATTTTTTGAGAACTATTGACTTTAATATGGCTTCCAAATTCAAATATTTTCAAAAAAAAATCATATGTCCTTTAATCTACTGATCTTTATGTCAAGCAACTATGAGTACAAAATGAGTATTGTATATAGTCTGTATCATATCAGGACCAGCTGGCTTGAAAATTTCTCTAGGGATGTATGAGGAAAAAAATCCTTTGAAATAAAATAATTCTAAGAATTCAGTATGACTTAATGAAGAATCTTTTATACTGATTTCATAACCTAGGTCATGTTATATCTGAAATGATAAGGCATGTTATATTTGCAATTATATGGGCAAAGCAGTAAAAAATCTAAGCCAAAGGTAATAAATCATCTGTTCTAAAAGCTGAAATCTTGAATGGACCATTGCCATAAAATGGCACTTGTAGGAATGAGGGAAGAATATCGGATGTGTTTCATCTTCTAATACTCCAAGTATGAAAGAAAAATTGTTCTTTTCATAATGTAACTTCAATTTCAACGATTTAGAATACTTCCAGAGGAAACAGCATGCAGTCAAGAGTCCCAACTGGTAGTTATTGCTATGCCCTTAGCACATGAGCTCAGATACCTGAATATTCTGCTTTTAGGGGAAGAAAAAAATGCTGCTTTTTACAAGTAGAGTTTCCAAGCATTAAAGATTTTTTTTCTTTTACCCCTTTATTTCTATAAAATGCTGCACATTTCCATCTTGCATAACTTGGAGGCACAAATCCACCAATACAATGTGTTGCCTGAATGATTCAGAACAGCTACTCCTTTCTGTTCCAGCCGAGGTAAAGCTGCCTTTGCAAGCAACAGCAGCTTTGGCAGCATGCAGAAAAAATATATCCACAGGGAGAGAAAGCATCTCTGGCCCCCCAAAGCCAAATTCAGCTCAGAGAAAGCAAAAATCCAAAGCATCAATGAAAACAAGCTAAGTATCTTCTCTCTGCAATCCAGTTTGAAAATTCTAGATCTTCTAAGTATTGTGAGAGATCTTGTCTAATCCCCAAACTACCAATTCTTCCTCACTACTGAACTGAAAAGTGTTTTAGCCTTTGCAAAATCCAGTTCCTATACTTTTCACTACAAATACCTCTTCCATTCTTCCTACCACTTGCAGCCTTTTGAATTTCTTTGTGCATATTGCTTGGACCTACTTTCCTCTTATTCTGAACCTTTCTTCCATCCTCTCTCCTTTTGTTTTTCACACAGGCAAGACCACAAAGGCACAAAGGCTGAGATTTTAAATCTGAAACACTTCTGCAGGACTACACCTTCCAGCCAGGCATTTGTGCAGCTTGATAACGTGCCCTTAACAATAACAATTATTAGGAGCTACGTTGCAAGAGCTCATTTTCAGTTAACAGTCTGTCTAAGCTCCTGTAAAACTGTTAAGTTATAAATCACTCTGTTATTATAAAAAAAGGGGTAGCACACAATTAGCAATATAATTATAGAATTATTATGCTCTGCAAATTATACACCCAGGCCCCCAACACATGTAGCTGCAGGGCCCCAGTGCAGCCAGGGAATTTTTTTCTTCTAAAGCAACAGATGTTTCAAGACAGATTAGAAATTTTTTTCCAGATGCATATGATTTTAGGGGGGGTTCTATTATTTTTTTTCTTTTGCTGCCAAACCTGTTTTATCTTTTGAGATGTCTTCACTGAGAAATTGTACAAATCAAGATATAGTAAAGATGTAAATGAAGGCTGTGAAGTTCAGTTTAAGATTCCAAAATTTAGCAAGCCTAGCTTGCATCTTGAAGTGAGGATGCTTGTGTGTCACTAAGGTGAGCCCACCATCACAGAGGCAGCTGAAGGCCAGCTGGCCTCTTTCCTCAGAAGAAATCCCTCCGAATGCTGGTCATGTACAACCTGCTCTGAAGAAGATTGGAGTCACGTGCTGATGCCACTGCTGCAGCTAAGGACCATCTCCTGCAGAGCAGAGCCCACCAACCCTGCCTGCCACACACTGGCTGCCACAGGACAATAAAATACATCACTTTCCCCAAAAGCTTAGTAAAGCCTCATTAATCAAAATAGGGTTTTGAGACAAAAGTGTTGGCTATTTTATATATATGCCTAGTTAAAATGAGCAGTAGTACCTGACTTCTGTTTACAAGAACATACACAGGAAGGCAGACAAATTAACCCACTGACATGCAAGAAAAGCCAGAAGTTGGTCACCTTTTACAAAACCTGACATTTCCAGGAGAGTATTTGGATCACCTGAGTTATCTATTCACCTAAACCAATTTGACACACTACCCTGGCCCTAATCACAAACTTAACACAGAAGCAGATATGTGAAATTGGATCCAGTCTTTCCTTTAATGAGAGGGGATGAGGGAGAAAATAACAATTCTTCTTTTGCCCTCATGGTGACACAGCAGCTGAAGTCTGTTCTAATAATAAAGCAGGAGTGACCAGGATGGGTTTGCATTCTCAAAGAGCAGAAAACAAAAGCAGCAACTGCTGCATCCCATACACCACCTTTGGTAACTCCCCTTCTGAGACTCGATGATATCTTTGAGGAGCTTGAGGCAGTGGAGAGAGAGACAAAGGAACATGTACAAAATAAGCAGCATTTCAAACATATCCAGGGAGACAGCAGTTTAAAATGCAGCAGGATTTCCAGGCTGCAGTGGGCTGTGGAGTACTTCTGTCAGAAGATCTCCTGTCTCACTGTCTGGGTTCAGTTTTCTACATAGCTCCATGCTATAATTAGTCTGATAGCTGTGCACTTACTTTAATAAGTAGCAAAGCAGCTGCTGGAGTTGCCTATAGCTGAATTGGTGTGTCTGCTTATAAATTACAGTTCTATTGCCTACACATTGGAGCTTTAAGTTCTGAAGACATTTCTCTGCCATTTGCTAATTACTGTAATTTTGATAATTTTATATGACCACCTCTATACCAAACAAAATACATATTGAAGAATTTTACTAGTTTAAACTGGCTCGGGAGTTAAAAAGAAAAGCATTTAGCATTTCCACCATGTTTTTCAGTGTGTGAGTGCTGAGGGAACAAGTGGGTACTCAAGTGTTCATTTAGCTGTCTGCTCTGTAAAGAAATGGCAGTCTAGCAGAAATGCCTACACAGATGAAGAGATAATTTTATTATAAGGAAGTGAATTCTCAGTCTACTCTTCTTCCAGACATTTGCTATTTTTTTTCTTATTATTTTTGGTAATGTCCAAAGAAAAGTGGCTTCTTCAAGCATGTCTCACTGGCAGCCACTGCAGCAGAGTGGCACAGCCCTGCCCCAGCAGCAAGCCCCTGAATGAGGAGCTCAGGAACCTGCTCTTATCCATCAAACCCTCAATGACCTTCACCCGCCCTTGCTTTCTGCAGTTCAAGCCCTCATCAGTCTGGCACCCCTGCTATGTATTCAGTAGAATTCCTGTCCAGGGTATGATTGCGCCCCAAGGAGGGATTTCAGAGAGGTTAGCACTGTGTTTCAGCTGTGGACATCTGTTTTAAAAAGCCAACACCAGCGTGCCCCAGACCCTTGTACTGTGACTTCCTGTTTAAACCTTATCAGCTTTACCATGATCCAAAACAGAAGACAGCAGCCTCACTAACATGAGACCTCGGCACTCCGTGGTGTTGAGCTGTTATTCCATCACTGCCTGGGGGTCAGGCCACCAGACCAAGTCCAGTGACCAAATCTAGATAGGCTGACACCCAATCATCTGCTTCCCTCCCCTGACCTTCTCAGAGCCTGAAATCTTTATAAATAAAGGTCAGTAGGATTCAAGCACAGTGTTCTCTGTCTAGAAAAAAGAGAGGAAAAGACATCATTGAGCATGTATATCCAGAGTAAACCAGAGCTAATTCCCTCTCAATTAACACCTCACCACTCTCTCCCCTCATCAAAAAAGACATCTAGGAACTAATAGCCTGCTCTTGCCAATTCTTATTAAATTATCTGGAAGCTCTCACCAGATTATCACAGTGGCTCCATCTGGCCATATAAACCACTCTCTCCAAGTTCTTGCCCTCTGCAAAAGTCATCTGTTCCTACTGTGAGAAGAGTGGCAGCCCACCTCACACAGCAGTGGTATGGTGCCTGGTGGAATGGTATCCACCGTCAGGGTACCCTAATAAACACCCATAGTCCCAACTCCCTGGCAGCTGCCACTGGGTGCCAGGGTGAGCTGTCAAACCCTGCCTAGCACTTCAAAACACAAGCAGAGCCATGTGGGACCTACAGTTCCTCAAGTCCTTTTTGGTGTGTACCTAGGAATTGTGAGTGTCTTTGAGAAAACAGCCTCTTTTTATTGTAATTACATTCCTTTTACAATATTACAGCATGCAAGTGTGGAAGCACAGTAGTTATAAAGCCAGCAAAAATCAAGGGTGAACGCTCTGTATCAGCAGGAAGAATGCTACTTCTCTGCTTAGTCATGAAGACTGCCCCTAAGATAGCGGCAGAAAGGGCATGATCAGGACCATCTAAGCCCAGGAGCTTTCTCTGCAACTGGTACCTAAGCCATGATCTCATCCAGCTGAGGGGGAGCAACAGTGGCAGAAGGAAGTGTAGTGACAAGGGAGGTTTGCTCTACACTTTTCTGGTTCACACTAGACTAGGCTTTCTAGTCTTTTCTTGCAAAGCAGATTAAAAGATGTATACCAAACCACATAAGAGGTATTTGAAGAAATCCCAACTGTTCCTGGTGCCCTCTTTAAGTACTTTAACTGTTCTAGCAGTAATGGTAAAAAAACCCCTAAAGAATTGCAGATTGTTGTTTGCTTTTCACACTGCACTTCAGTAAAGATTATTCATTGTAAAGATGAATGCAAACGAAACCAGACTATTAGCTTGTGAATTAGAAAAAAGGGTCATTATCTGCAAAGGGCTTTGTAACAACTTCTTATGTGTCCTTTCTCACGCACAAATTGAGCTACTACGTGCCTGTCTCTGTAAGCCTGGGGATAGCCAGCAAAATCCCCACAGCTGGCTGCTCCACGGGCACGGGAATGCAGAACTCTGTACATGCTGATGGGGTAGTTAAAAAAAACCCTAGGCAAACTGTTTTGGGGTTGTGACATGCATTATATTATTCATGTCTAAAACCTTTTTTTCCCTTTAATTACCCCCAAAATTATTACTTGGAGATTTTATTTCAAAATAATGAATCTGAGAAACACTTTGCTATTAGTTTTCTAAATAATTAATTCTGGTAGAAATCCTGCTTATACTGGAAAATTTGGCCAATAAATTAAATAGAAGAAGCTGCCAAAATTATATTTACCTTTAAAAATAATTAATCGGTCATACACACTGATAAAAAAGGGCTGGGAGCTTTAATAATTTCTTCATAGCTTGTATCTTAAGTGTGCAATACCAGGTATATAGAGAAAAACAAACCAAACCCCCTGCACTCTGTCCCCTCCCAGCTTTCATTGCTATTTATTAAAAGAAGGAATAAGCAAAACCACAATGAATGCCCTCGCACTTACATTTTATTGAAAGAATTTGGAAGACAAAATTGATTCAAAACACTAAAGACAAATCTACACAGAAATCTCTCCAGATCAAACCCAGAAATACGCCTGAATTCATTTCTTCATTAGTTTTGGATAATCGAATTAAAATTGCTTTTCATGGTCTCTCACTCCCGTCTTTGCTGGATATGGACCAAAGTAAGTCCTCACTTGTAGTGAGAAGTCCAAATTTCCACACTGGGCCTTGCTCTTAGCTCCTTAGAAAACCCGAGTGACCTAACCTTTGGAATCATTGGTTTTCATCTAAATATGTACTTTGAACTCACCTTTTGCATCAGTAGTCTATGAGATTAGCATAAGACCGTGCAGGATGATAGTTTGAATGAGTTTTGCAGTCAAGCTGGGTAGCTTTCACAACTGGACATTACTGCCTATGAAAATGGCATTAGCAAATATTGCCATTGATGGCTGGCATCAAATCATCAGCCTCATTAAATCTCTTCTCTACAGAAATTAAGGGGGTCTCGAAAGCATAAATGCAAGCTAATTTTGAGTAAGAGGGAAAAAATCAGATGAAAATGAATAATTATATGAGAAATTATTTCAAAATTGTTGGTAATTTCTAAGGACTTCTCCAATTCCTTTTTTTTTTCACTCTCTTCCTCTCCTATTTTAAGAGTAATCTAGAAATCTCAGAGAGAACTTTTAGAGATTTGTAGAAATCTCACTTTTCAACTTGAGTCTGGAGGGAGATGGGTTTTCGTTTGATATTATTATGGCTTCTTTCTTTCTATGAAAAGTTACTGCCATTTAAAGTTCATCTGTGAATTGGTGTCTAGTAATACATGAAGGGGGAAATTTGCCCTAAAGAAGTTCAACTGAAGTGTACAAAAAACATTTTAAAACTCTGAAACTTGTATTTCAGAAGCTATGTGTTTTGATATGAAAGTGAGATGCAAATGACACAAAATATGATTAATTTTTTTGTTTGCTCTGTAATAGCCCTTCCAAATTTTTGAAAGCTATGTGGCCAAATCAACTTATTCCAATTACATCAGAAGAGCACAACAGCAAGAGCTGTGCTTGTGAAATACATTCCTTTAAAATGGAAAATAAAGCTGCCTGACCGAAATTCTCAGACTGAAGGGGAAAACATGAAAAAGGAGGTTGTAAGGAGGGAATGATATCTGCAGCAGTACTTAGCAAGGATGAACAAGTTGCAGTGGGAAAATAAAGGACCACTTCCTTTTCTAAAGAGAAACTAAATGTTTCTCTTTAGAAAAATGCTTTGATGTTGATGGGAAATCACTGTATGTTTTGAAACACTGGGACCTAATAGGCTGCCATTCGACTGGAATCACAACCGTCTGAATGTCAGGAGAGAGGTGTATGGGCAGAAGAGTTCATTTGGACAAAGCACAGACAGGGTTGCCCCAGTAATGTAAAAAAAGAAACAGGACAGCTGCGGTTCAAACCCGTTACCCACTGGATTTCATGGCTATTGTTCATAACACTTTGTAAAGAATATTTATTTAGTGTTAATTAAAAAATTCAGCTCTAAGGGGAAGAAAAGGCAGATGTAAAATTAATGTCTCTGTAGAGATTGAAGTGGTCCATTTGGAATTTCAAAGGCAGGAAATTCATGAAAACAATCATACAGTGGAACTGTCAAGCATTCAGTAATATCAGTTACTTAAGGAAAAGGCTTAGTATCTCAGAGGCAGTCTGTCACTGATTGCTACACATATTTAATGGCAACTTATTCAAAAATTCATGTCCATGCACGCAACAGGATTACCCAGTATGTGAGCTGCTATGATTGAAAATGTTCCCTTTATTACCACAACATATTGGTAAGTGCTATAGCTAAGTACACGCTGTAGTATGGAGTGTACACTACACACTCTAAAGAAAAGCTCTTGCCAGGCTTAATATCTGTGTGGGGTTTTTAATTTACAAAAAAATGCAAACAAGCAATAATGGATAGACTATAACACCAATTAGTTATTTTCATTAATAAACTATCAGTTTGATCCATTGTGTCAACCATGAATTGTTGCTGATTGATCAGTGAGTCCTACAGCTCCTCTGATGACAGAAGCAAGGCAGGACTGAATTCTGCCAAAAAGCCAAATAGCAGGGTAAAACTTTATTAGTTTTGCTTTCTCCTCTATAATTAGCTAAAATAACTCTCTTGTTGTTGTGGCCATTCTTCTCTGACCAGCTATCCCTATTTTAGTATATTTCTCTTTCTATCTTGCCTGATTACTGATACCGTTCTGCCCCTATTACACACAGGGGTGGGCCAAGAAAAAACCATTATTTGCCCCTTATGTTACATATGATGTATCTCAAACTACAGCATAATCCAGAATATAAAAAAAGCCCTGTTGAATGATATGGGCAACTCTTCTCAGTACTTTGGAACAGTCTTGGTATCCCCCAAATACTTCCCTTCTTGAAGAAAGGAGGAGCATCTATCAGAACTAAGCCCATATTTTTCTGATTTAGTGGAAGCAGAATATAATCCCTAAATTTCTTTGAGCAAACCATTTATATTACCCGTACCCTTCTTTACTCTGATCTACCACCACCATGGGAAGGCCGTTCCCTAGGTTTACCAGCATCACCTTCTACTTCTTCAACCTAGGTTTGAGGACAAATGCATAGACATTTTTAGCAGGGCTGTCTACTTTGCAAGATTTAAAGAAGGGGTTTTAGATACAAGCACAGAAAGAAAAGCTAAATGACTAAATCATAACTCAAATCAAATCCTCAGTCATGCTTAAGCTCCTGCATAGCTGTTTCAGCTCCACTCTGCCAGAACTTCTATCCTGCCTCTCCTTGCTGTAGGTCCTGGGACCTTGAATTCAGATACATTCCTACTTCCTCAGCTGCTGCCTTTCTTCTGGAGTCAAGTTTTCCTGCTAATTCAAGTGCCCCCTGACAATCTACCTAGCTCAGTTTTTCAGACTATTCAGCAGGATTTCTCCAGCCCTGCTTTGCTCATGGTCATCCAGGAACACATGATCCAAATATGAACACTGATGGGACTGGTAAACTTGCATGTTTAAGACTACTCTCCTTAGTCAGCCCTGATGTCTGCCTCCACTCAGTGCAGATCACTCCTTTGGTCCACCAGAGATTACTAAAATATTCATATTAAATGTCATACAATGCATGCATTTTCTCCAGCTTGTGATCTGGATCCCTTGACAGCTTTCTGTGGAGACCACACAGTGCTTTCAAATAGCTGAGAAACACTCTAAGAAGTCAGGACGAGAAATCCAGCTCTACAGGACCACACTGAAGATCCATTTAATTCAGAAGATGATTTGAGAGTAGTAAATATTTTGGAACAGAGTTAGAGGCACGCGAAAGTAGACAGAGATGTTTCCCTTGTATATTCTACTTGTTCCTGGAGCTGCACAATTTAAGACTTTCTGAGCCAATGGCCACCTCAGCATCTTAACGTTTAATAGGCCTGGGAGGAGAGTTCTTCCATGAACTTGTCTTATTGCTGCACCTGGAAATGCTAGAAAAGCAAGCTCTCCTCCAGTCATTTGCTTTTACTGGGGTTCCCATGACACAGGAGGCAGTGAAATGCATAAGATGTTTCAGCATTTCAGAAGATAAGTACCTGGAAAACAGACATCTGACTCAGCTTCAGTCTGGATGAGAGCTCAGTGCTGCTGTTAGATGGAAGAAAGATTTTCAAGGGTAAACCACAATCTTGGAGTTAAATCTTAACTGAATATATCTGCCAGGCTCTGATTACAAACCACTGCATATTCGAGGCAGCTTTCTCAGCTGCCAGATGCCCAAGCAACAACACCCCAAAAATTCACCTAACAAGCAGATGCATAATTGCAGAGCACAAATAGTAGTAGCCAACCTCACCAACCCTTTCATCACACCAGAGCAGAGCTCAGCAGAGGGACCAGTCATTCGTTTCAGCCAACCTAACCTGTAAGGTTAAGGGTGTTGGTTTAAACAGTCCAACGGTGGTGTAATGTACAGGCTTACCTACCAGAGTTGCTTCAAGCAGTGGGCAGCATGAGCTTGTAGCTCAAGATCCAGCTGATCCAGACACTGAAGGCGGTGTTGACTGGCCCAAACCTGGCACTCTGAAGAGCCCAAGGCAGAACAGGAAGGCAGTGGTTTCCTCCAACTCTAACAAGGAGTCAGAGTCTTTGCAGCTACACAGCAAGATTCAGGTTTGCAAACAAACACACAGCACTGACAATATATGAGACAGCCCTGAAGGGAAGAGAGCATACAAATGCTCCCAAAGAAGTAAAGTCTATGTGAGAATCCATTCCAGGAAGAAGGATGTGTATTTCCCTCTGTGTGGCTGCAAAAACATTTGTAGCCATACAACAAGCCTGTAGATGAACTTAGCAGGTCATGAGAAAGTACTGAAAATATATTTTATTTCTGATGAAATTCTTTTCCTAAAGCAAACACCTTTTGGGAGCTATGGTGACATCTAGACACCCACAGATTTCTCAGTCACCATGTGGGTACAAAGCCAGTTCCTGAAGAGCTTGGTCTCAAATTCTAACCAGACAGAAATGCAGGAGGAGTCTGAGGCGCAAAGAACTCATCTGGAGTCAAAAAGGCCCAAAATCATAGAGAAGAAAAGTGACCCCGATTCTCCTGAATTCCAGGCTATTTCCCAATGTATGCAGTCCCAGGCTCTGCACAAAATTCAAGCCATATGAAGGACAAAGAATTATAAAGCCTGAGACTAATGAAGATAAACTATGGACAATACTGTGAAGTGGATGTATGTGGCATAAACTCAACAGAGCCAAGAAAATCACAGCGAATCCTTTCTATTAGCACAAATAGATTAAATTCATGTATATTTGTACAAGTCTTCTCCAAGAGCAACTGCTTGAGCCCATGCTGTAATGCAAACCAAATGCAAGGCGAAATTGTGTGACAAAAGCCTATAGAAAGCAATAAATAAACATACACACACACATATATATGTATATATATATATATGTATATGTGTACTGAAATGAATACTCTAGAGACATCTCCTGGAAAACACTCTTGAACTCTTCTTTCCAGGATAAGGAAGTTTTGAAGTCAAGACTTTTAAAAAACTATGCTGTGAAAAAAACCCCAAATAACTCACCCATAATATTTGACATTATGGGTAGTTGTAATTTTATTTTCAGTCCTTTCCCACTCCTGCTAGATGGGTGCCTTGTCCTCCTAGCATTTATTCAACATCAAAATAGCTTAAAACATCATTTAGCTGCATAACAGTAATTGGGTTGAGTGTTCATCACATCTTTCAGCTTAGTTTTCAAATATTTGCAGCAGGAACCACTTGGTTGTACATACGGAAAATAAAATCCTAACACATAGTAGGAGACTGTACAATATGCTCAGCTGCTCAGCCATAGCAAAGCAGTCTTTGTAGCACAACTCAAGGTTTGCCATTGCTGCTGCAATGGCAATATAAACCATTTAGGATTATGTTGGGAGTACCAAATTTCTGTCCTAAGGAATAAAAGTTGGCCACAAAATGGCTGACCCAGCATTCCTCCAAGCCCTTCTCTGGAGGGTGGCAATACAAGGATGGATCCCAAGTATAACGAATGTAACTATTAGTATATAATTATTTTCCAGTGATGGAAACTTTAAGCCTAATCAAAAAAAAAAAAAGCATAGAGAATCTGGTTTGGAACGAATTCCAGTACTGCATCATGCCCAACATATGAATTATTGCAGTGCCCTCATGGATATTTTTAATTCTCTTGTTATAAAAAACATAAACATTCAGGAAAAATGGGAGGAAGATCCTTATTTTATAGAGAGCCTGCTGATTCCCAAAAGACTGGAAATGCGTTTCAAGAGTAATTTGTCTCAACACAAATCTAAGCCACGGCTATTTTTGATGCAGTGACTGAACTCATAACTTGTACAATGAAATAGAAACATTTGTCAGGAGTTGCAAACCAATTGTTGAAAGGCATGCATTTGTCATGGGATGTTAAATATAAATTTACACAAGTGTAGAAGGCTTTCCTGTGATGAGCCCTTTACAGAAATAGTTAATTAATGTTCAATTCAATTCATTCATGGCAATTAGCAAAGCTGATTGTAGTAAAGTGTCTTTAGCAGCCAATATTTGTCATCGGGAGACTGCAACAAAACTCAAAAACCTAGTTATGAATATGGGAGTGACTTAAATTTTATTAATAATACAACAAACAAACCTGATTTCCGTCTCCTCAAGGAATCCTTGTAATTTTCAGATTGGAGTTCAGAATGAGAGGGAGCACAATGATTAATCCATGAGCTACAGAACAACTGCTATACATATAACAGATGTCTGCTGTGACAAGGGGCATATTACCTTCGTGTTTATATTAAGAAAGAAAAGGGATTCAACTGTTTTATATGGGAGAGTTGTGGGAAAGATCTCAGAAAGCCCCCTATGAGAAGGTAGGGAATTATAAATATTTGCAAGTGTTTATTCAGGTGCCACTACAGTACACTGGTGAAACACAGTCCGAATGCAAAGGGGAGTGAGGGGGAAAACATCTGATTTAAATGTTACTGGATTCATTTCACCAGTACAGATATTGACTCAGTTCATCTCACTTGGTCAACACCAGCCCTGAGCCAAAACTTTCATGTTCATTAACATCAGCTGTGCAGGCAACAGGACATTTTTCAAAGTAAATTCTTGCTGGAGAAATAACACTACTAAAAGTAATTACTTCTGAATAATTAGAAACACAGGAAGCAGCTTATCTTCATAAAGGTGGGTGGATCCCGAGCTATTTGGAGACATGGCCCCAGATACCCTCCTGCTTTCCTTGCGCTAGGATTTAGTATTGAAAGATGCTGATGCCTTTGCTCCTCTTCAACCACAACCCCAACCAGTTTGCAACACAAAGGCAGGTTCTTCAAGGAACATGAAAAGTCAGTCTACCTTTGTATGAGCTGGTATTAGTGATTTTGGTTGGAGCCCTCTTCAACTTCTGATGGAAGAATGTAAGTATTTCAGCCCTACTGGAAAAAAAAAAAAACAAAAAAACACACAAACAAAACAGCAAAGCAGACAATAGACATAAAGGGTAGGATTCAGCTAAAGTTACCTATATAAAGTCATATGTATGTGACCCCATGTCAAATTGGGGCTTCAGGTCCCACCATGTTCAAATTGCCTTATCTGAAAATGCTGTCAGTGATCTCCTGGACAGCTCTCTAATTTCTGCTGAGCTCACTTTACCCACGTGGTGACACCTACACATAGACATCTGAATTTACAAACTGAACAGACCTGAATTTTGTCTTTATGAAAGAGAGACTATGAAAACTAGGACACAGAGGGGCCTGTTTGTTGAGATGGGCCTTCTCTTCTCACCTGTACCTCTGAGCATCCAGAGAGACTGAAGTTTTGGAGGTCCTGACAGCGTAGGGAACCCATAATCATTCTCCTCTTTGAAAACTGATCCCATCATATAAAAAAATGGAGGAGTCATAACTGGCTGCTTCCCTCCCCTGTTTAACAACTTTGAGCAGTCCAAATAACACACACTTCGTTCCAAAATCTTGCTGTTTAAGTTTGCCCCCTAATAGGAAATAGCTCCAGTGCCCATCAGATTCCTTTCCTCCCAACCATTGCCTGCAGGGAGAAGGTCTGGGAAGGGAATTGTTTCAGAGCACAACCAGCTCCATTTGCCCCCATGGACAGTGGCAGGAAATGATCCCAATTAATTCAGCTTTAGGAACGCTGCCATCTGTACCGACAAAGGAAAATCACGAGACCATTACCAGCTGATGGTTCTTTTGCCCAGTGCTCTATGTGGCTGATAAGAATTACTGTGCTAAATGGTGATAAATAAGGGAGGGGGGAAAATAAGTTAAGCTCCAATCCAATATACCCCAAGACTTCCCAAAATATGGCAAGGATATAAGTTCAGTAGCTGGGTATGCAGTGTTTATTAGCTCTGCTTTTCTTATCATCAATTTCTGATTTCATTTTAAAATGTTCCTTTTCATGAAGGAACACAAATGAAAAAAATCAATTTATATTCCAATGCCAGAGAAAACTGGAATAGATGACATCCAACCAAGGGAAAAAAGTAAATCCAATCTGCACCTTAGCTGAACAGAGTAACCCATTGACTGGCTAGGCAAGCATGCTGTATGTTTGGGGAACAAAAGATGTGAAATTCCAACTGACTTCAAAAGCAACAGAATCAGGTCTTTCAGAAAACAACCTATAAAATATATATTCACTAAAGCCCACAGGCATAAGGATAACTGTATTTATTTCACAGAGATTATCGGTATAAAACTGCAGTATCACCAGGCAGCAAAGCAACATTTGGCTCAGTCTCCAATGAAAAAACTGAGAAATGCTGTACATGTAAGATTTGTGGTACCTCATGCCTGCCAGTTCTCTCCATGCTTCTAAAACACCAGTTTCAATCGAGACCTGGCAATCTTATGTATATGTAAACAGTCCCACATTACATGCAGTGCAAAATGTGCCAGGATCAGAAAGCAAAGTATTACTAAAAATGGCTTTTTCCTACAAACCGGAAACTGGAAGTGAAACTATAAACTCTGAATCCAATCTCATCTCTAATAAGAAACAATTGGCCCCGCACTGTCTCACTGGCACCAATTGAAATTGTCTTTGTTAGAGAAGATAATCACAGGAGGCAGGAAAAGGGACACATAACATTTCTGTTTGACTTTGGAACATCCCATGTGCATCAGAAGTCAGAACACGAAGCAAAGTGAGAAAATAAAATCTTGTACAGGAGATGCAAATAATATAAAGGCGAATTCCTTTGGAGAGGAAAGAAGCACCTCAGGCCAATCCACATGTGTAAACAGCCAACAGAAAAGTGAGCCATGGCAGCGCAGAACATGCAGGAGCCCTGATAGATGATTGAAGTACCTGGGGATTGTATAGGATTTCAGGACTGCCCGGGATTTGTCTTCTACTGAATTCCATATGAAATGTTTAACAGAATGACTTGCAGCAAAAAACAAGATGGTACCACTCAGTGTAGTTAAAATATCAGGACAGTCAGACGAATGCAATAATCCCCCTTACTCCCTGATCTACCTCCTCTGCCTGAGAGTGTGGAGAGGTAGCAGAAGGAGGACTTCCAGTTTGCACAGCAGGATATAAACAATCCTGTGGGCCCCTGCTGTAGTACTGTACTTATCTACGATCATCTTTACTGAGGCTGCAAACACAAAGGTCTACACTTACTTTTCAAAATCCTAACCAAACATAGCAGATGAGGAAAAGAAAAATTAAAAATAAACTTAAGATCAATAATTTTCAAATAAGAAACTTTGTGGGGAAAAAAACCAAATTCTTCTACAGGAATATCATCATGAAAAACTTTAGCTCTAACTCCTTTAATGTTTTTATTCTTTTTTTTTTATAGGAAGAATGTAGCAGCAGTCTGGAAAATGCTGAAAGAAGGAAGCAAATCTAGATGCCATTTTGCAGCTGCAGGTGTCTGGACCCGGCATTTATACTGAAGATAAAGGGTATAAAGAGCATTTGGAACAATAGCCTCTTCTGCCTAGGGGGAAGAAGCTACAGATGCTGCAAACCAGCTGTAAGGACAAACCTGACAGTGGACGTTCCCATGTCATTGGAGATCTACAAAGCAAAGCTGTGGAGCAGCCTTTCAAAAAGAGTAGTGGGACTAGAACTTGAGTCTGTATAGACAAATTTTTCATATGGCTGTCTAAGTTAGAAGTGGGCTGGACAAGGTGATCAAGGTCCTTTCCTATCTGTATCTGTATGTCTCCACATAATGAATGCAATGTAAGACGGCAACTGTGACACAAAGACCACACATCACCATTTCACAGATGTTCTTCTGCTGAGGTAACCTGCTCACTTTCATCTAGGTAAGTAAAGCAGATCCAAAATAAAATAAGGTAGCTCCTACAAACCAACAACAGAAGAATGACAGAGAGTTGAAACTTCAGAATTTTGATCAAAAATAGTTACATGGTTAGCAAAGTTTAATTTTCATCCATGACCCTAGTTTCCAGAATGCCAAAATTCATTAAGTCCCAAAGACAAAATTTGTCTTCAAAAGTGCTTTCCAAGCAACAAATACAGCTTCATGAGCAGTACATTCTGGGCATCCAGCACGGTAACTTTGAGCCAGAAGCTGAAGTCCGAATTTTGTTGTTCAGCTTGGTCCCTCAAACACCGTCACTGTGTGAGAAAGGCACTCCAACTCTACTGCCTTTACCAGTATAGCCACATCTGTCCTTCCCAAAGACACTTTCCTCCCTCTGACAAATAGAAGGGAGAGGAGGGGCAATGGCAATATTTGGATTAAATTGATTAATCTGGAAGTGATCCAGTTCTAATCAACACTTAAAAGAAAACCCCACTTTCCTTCCCACTGCCAAAATTAGGCCTCAGTCTCCCAGATCATCTAGCACTAATGAACTCTGATGCATTTTATGTAGCTAATTCACGTACTGTCTGAAAAAATGGGAAAAACAACTGCTGTCTTCCAACATACTAAAAAGATCCAAAACAGTTCAATCCAAATCATCACATTTAAAAATATGTTCACCACACTTGCAAAAATTTATGACCACCTTTTATTTAATTATTTCCAGGAAATAATGGAAGATTTCTATTAAAGGTTAAATCCCAGGACCAGTGTTAGCAGATTGCACAATGTAGGAGATCCTGGTTTAATGCAGCTTTCAGGAGTTAGATTTTACACCATGCTTCAAGATGTGGTTCGAAACAAATGTCTGGTTATTAGTTGAACCCATTATTATAAAAGTGAGCAATTCTGTAGCAACAGAATATGTGAACAGCTGAAAGAAATACAGAATCATGAATCCTAAGCAAATAAAAACCTTTCATAAAGGAAACATTCCAAAATATATTTCCAAACAATGGTTGACTGCAACCAAGTAATTCACACCCCGTTGTGAAACAAACAGTAATAATTTCTAGCAGACACTGAGGCTCAGAAGCAAACAATGTTCCCCTTTATTTCCCCCTTCTCTTCCAAGCTGGTTTACCAAAAAAGTGTGATTAAAAGTAGCATATATTAAATAAAAGAATTGAACCCACTTCCAGCTCCAAGAAGAGAGTAGCTTAGTAAATGCATTTGTTCCTCAAGTGCTATTTCTAGCAGAATGCTCTTTTTAAAAATCAATCCACAAGCTTCAAGTCAGCTTAACACTTCAAAAAATCACCTTCTATCAAAAGTATTTTTGGCATGAGGTTTGGCTATTGTCTTCAGCACTCCTTCCAAAGGCTGGTTTGCTGTAACAGACTGGCTACAAGCTCAGACCCCACGTAGGTGACAGTAGCTGTATACACTAATTCGGCAGTTACTCGAACTTGCATGAATGGGGACAGTGTTCACCTATGCTCTGTGCTGCAATCACACACCATTTAGGTTTGAAATTACTTTGGACTTCAATACAATTAATATTTTCTATTGAAACTCTAGAGCGAATTACAGCCTTAGTCAGACAATGAATACTTTGAGTTATTTGAATGTTGAAAGTGCAGGGTTTTTGCTAAAGCTGTGTGAGTGACAGTTTCCGGCACTCTTTTAGACAGGTGGGTATGAGCATCAGCAATTAAATGTCAAGCACCGAAGGGCTGCCAAGGCCCCACAGGCTTCCTCCTGGCCCTTCAGGTTTGGGCAGGTGGGGCATCCTTCTCCCCAGGACCTCTCCATTGTAAGACAGATATCCATGTGTCTGTTTTCTCTCTGACCCACCCAATGTCAAAGGGAGGGAGCTGTCTCACGGGCAAACCTCAAGCACGCCAGAAGTTTCTGAGGTCTGTTTAATTCCTGAAAAGTTGGGTCAAATTGAGAAATCCGTATCCCCATCTGGAATAAAGACCAGTCTGCTATGGGGCCTAAATTCTTAACAAAAGAAGAATCTCCAGACATTTTAAGAGGTCTTAGTGTCAGAGTGCAAATGTTGAGGGGGAGTGGGGGGTTTATTTTTTAATCATTAACATTTTGTAGTTGATCTTTTACTTCGTTGCAAACCCTGAGGCTGTTGTTTTTTTACCAAACCCATTCACCTGTGGCAGAGCTATGAACTTTGGCATTTCAGAGGTTTGGCTGCCATGCAGAGTTTGCGTGTATTTTTTGTACTACTTACACTGTTATCATCAGTGTACAAACCCTATTGGAAGAAAAACCACCCTGAAGCAGTTAGCTAATGCTGAATTTCTCTGTTCAAAGAACAAAAGAGTTTGCTGAAGCCTGATGAGACTGACTCAATTTTACAGATATCTCAAGAATCTGCTACTGCCCAGTAATAAAATCATAACAGAAATCCAATAATAAAAGCACTTTAACAACAAAGTTATGTGCAAAAGATTTTGCATTGCCAGCTGTTCTAAAATGCCATTTTAAAACTTTTTTCTTCTAGAACATTCTCTGAAAATTTTTTCCCAAGTTAAAAATTACCCAGTTTTTAAAGGTAGAAATTTGAAAATTTTTATTGATGCAAATGGTCTGTAGCATGCTACATTCCAGATAGATTATTTTAAGTTTCTGTATGACCATGTTTGTGGTCTTTTTCCCTCCCTCTTGCATTCTATAAATAAAAATAATTCAACTGTAATGCAGACCGTCCTTATATAACCTGTATGGAGCAAAGACAGATCTATCTTTTTCTTTCTTTCTCTTTCTTTCTTTCTTTCTTTCTTTCTTTCTTTCTTTCTTTCTTTCTTTCTTTCTTTCTTTCTTTCTTTCTTTCTTTCTTTCTTTCTTTCTTTCTTTCTTTCTTTCTTTCTTTCTTTCTTTCTTTCTCTTTCTTTCTTTCTTTCTTTCCATGGTACTTAGAGCAAAGCCTTGATTGGACACTGTAGCATATAAAGTAAGGATGCTATAGAAAGTGAGAGATGACAAATATGTTGCTTCTGTTGCATCATTCTAAGCATTACTTGAATTCTGAGGTTGAGGTTGTTTAGGAAATTGGTGACTGATAGAATCAGCCCCAGGAGTTTGTATCGGTTTCTCTCAGGAAGGTGGCAATACAACTGCCAGGATGCTAAAAAACAAAATGAAGGCTCTTATTTTCTTGTCTTTTTTGGGAAAAGGAAACATTTGCCTGTTAGTGGTTTTGATTAGCATAACATGACTTCTCTGCTGTGAGGGGCAATACTGCCCCTCAAGACAGAGGGAATAGTGGGTCAAAGAGAAATAGAGTGTGTCTGTTTTCCCTGTAGATTTTTAGGCCACATAGCATTAGGGAACAGATCTTTGGCTTCTCTGCAAGTTCTCTGAAAGTCACTACCACGGGCCTTTCCTTTCTTCACCTCTTTGAGCAGGAAAACTGGAAACAATAAGATTTTAGAGAACAGCCCTTCTGTCTCTTACCTCTGTGCATAACTCCCAGATGTTTCAATGCAAGTTCAGCTTCCCTGCAGGAAGGAAGAAGCAGCAGCTTATGTCTGTGAAGGCTCCAAAGTGGACCTCGTTCTCCATGCTCTGAATCCCTCAGATATCCAACACTGATAACTGAATGAACCCCAAAGACAATCTAATTAGGAAAATGATTATGGACCTGAACAGGTGTGCCAGAACAATGAGGCATCTGTACTCTGACTGGACCATATTTAAGGAAGCAGAAATAAAAGTTTTAGAAATTTCAAGACACTAGGGGTCAGATGGCATTGCATACAAAATTTGCACACCATATGGAAAAAACCTCTTCAAGTCTTATTTAGGTCTTTTTCCTATCACCCCTCTCCTTCTAAACCCCCAGCATGGAGATTAGGCTCACGCAGACCACTTACATCCTCATTTTATGCCATGCAAAAGTTCAGCTGTATTGAGTGTTCAAGAATATGATTTGGGGAGGAAGGATTTACTACATTGACCGTTTCCAAATGGTCTACAGGAAAAAGAAAAATTCAACGGACTCACATTTAGTGAATGAAATACTGAAGCTCCCTCTCTGTGTGGATGCCAAAGGTAAGTTTGGCTTCTTCTGCTCCACGTGTGTATACAGAAATATAAAACCACACAGGGTTACAACGCAGAAGCTGTGCTATGTTTCCTTAACAAATGAAATATAGATACTTAAATGAAAATTAAACAGTCAAGACTTTGTTATTGTAGTAGAGCCAAACGAGTGTAAAAATCCATAGAATAAATAATCTATATAATCCTCTGGTTAAAGTAATTCAACAGAGTAACTCATATCAACTCCAAGAATTCGCTTCTGCCTGTCTGCATGACTAGGTCTCTGTCTTTAATTTAAACTGCAAGTAGGATACGCAGTTATCTTCTGAAGGGATTTGCAAATGCTTTTCTCTAAATTAGTTGTAGGATTCAGCTGGTTCTTAATCTGGATGGGACGAGATATGTCATACAGAGAGCCTTGTTTGCAATTTTATTTCAGATTTTTGTAATCAATTTCATAATAGGATTATATTCAGGGTTCATTCACTTAGCGCTGAGCCTTAAGTTTTCCTTGGCCCTATGATTTACAGCAACACTCCTATTCTACTGTGGCATAAAGTTGTTTACTCCTTATGTATTTGTTGTTATCAGCACTGAGGATAAAAGAGGTAATGCTGATCATGTCCTTAAAATAATAAAAGATGGAAGAAAAGTCAGATATCCTCTCCAAGCCAAGTGTACAGAATGAAGGACAGATACTCTAACTGCTTAGAAAATATTTAATTCAAAACCCTCAGAAGTCTAAAGTGTTAGCAGTCAAAGAAAGGGGAAAAATGGGAATGAGTGGGATGACACTCCTCTGAAATTATTTCATTGATGATTTCCATAAGAACCAGAGACACGTCTTTGAAAATCCTGATGGACACTGATTGTAACTGCACCCTCAGCCTGTGACAATCTCCTGAGGGTTGCTACATAAAGTCCTCAGGCAGAAACCAAGCCACGTTGTTTATTTTTGTTTCCTCTTTTTACAGCTTCTGTCCAAGTATTTTGACCCCAAAATTTTAAGGTATAGAAGACAATAATACTGAGTGTCAGTCAGTCTCTTTAGCAGTTACACCAGGTGAAAGGATATTAGCTGCAAAGGCTGAGAGCACCATGTAAGCTAGCACAGGGCTTTGCTATAGAACAGAAGCATAGAATAGTTTTGTTTGGAAGGGACCTTTAAAGGTCATCCAGTCCAGCCCCCATGGAGCAAGGACACCTTCCACTAGAGGAGGTTGCTCAAAGCCTCATTCAGCCTGTCTTTGAACACTCACAGGGATGGGTCATCCACAACTTCTCTGGGCAACCTGTTCCAGTGCCTTCGTTGTAAACAAATTCTTCCTTATATCTAGTCTAAATCTACTCTCTTTCACTTTAAACCATTCTGCCCTTGTCTGACCTCTACATGCCGTTGTCACAAGTCCACATCCAGCTTCTCATAGGTCCCCTTCAGGTACTGGAAGGTGCTATAGGGTCATCCCAGAGACTTCTCCAGGCAGAAGAGTCTCAACTCACAGCCTGTCCTCACAGGAGAGGTGCTCCAGCTCTCTTACCATCTTCATAGCCCATGTCTGGACTTGGTCCAACTGGTCCACATCCTTCTTATGTCAGGGCCCCAGAGCTGGACAAAGTACTCCAGATGTGTTTTCACCAGAGATTCCTGTTCTTTCATCTTGATAAAGAACCACATTTTTGTTTTATACAGCTGACGCGCATTTTTGTTTTATACAGCTGAAGAATTCCTCTAAGTAGTCCAGCAGTCAGAAAATATGAAAGGTCAGGGAGCACCAACAAAAAAAATATTTATTAGAGCTGTAACAAACAGGGACTTGCACCAGTATTCCCACTGCTGAGCATGATTTTTTTTTTCCTGGAAATCAATTATTGGAGCACAGATTGCTTCACAGAAAAAAAACTGACAGAGCATCTAAAAAACTTTGGTTTTGATTTATTATTATTATTATTATTATTATTATTATTATTATTATTATTATTATGCAAAACAATAAAAACTTCTTTTCTTGTTACCTTTAAAACTCCTACTTAATGTGATTTTTGTCAGCTTAAAAGCTGCATAAACCCAATCTTGCACAAGGCAAGAAAACAGACAGTACCTCATGAAATTGGTTCAGAGGTATATGGTAGTGTTTGTCTTCTATTGTGGACACCTTCCATTTCATCAAAGCACCAAAAAAGGTTTCCTTTTCTTTTCTTACCCTTATAACCCTCCATAATGTCAGTCCTCATAAAAGGAAGATTTATGCAGTGGTCAAGCACATCTTCAGGGTGTCTTTTCTCTGAGAATCTCAGCAGTGTCCAAGGACCTTGAGTAAATTAATCAATCCTTCACTAAATGCATGTATTCCTGAAGTTCAAAGTGTGTTCCCAGTTCACTGAACAAATCCTCATTTGCTAGGACATTTCCAGTCACTTAAGTTTAGAAATCCAGTCAATTACTAAAGAGAGGAAAGTTGGATTATTCCTGTGCTTATCTTCCAGAAGAGAAAACTCTTGCAAACTATACTTAACAACCTAAGAGGGGAAAATATAAACAGAACATTAGAAAGGTTTGAAATCTTTGTGGAAGAAAGGATCTAATCCTGATTGTGAGAGTATTCTGACAGCATAATTAGAGAAAATAATGCATCTCTTTAAAGTCATTATGTACGTTTGTACCTATATACTCACTGGAAAGCATAACTAAATCATAAAAAAAATATGCTATGGGAAATGCAGTGTAAAATACATGTGAGCTGGTTAAGGGTCATGTGCCTCAGAGAGTGTTCAGTCTAGTTAGCTGTGCCTTCAGCATGAACTGAGGAAAAAGGAAAAAAATAGGCTTTCCTGAGCCAGAAACCCACAGTGGAAGGTGATCAGAAGAGGAGAAGCATTAAACCTGCTGGCTGGCAGACACTGCTCATCATTGCCGTGAGCTAACACAAGGTCCCTGGGCAGGCAAACACAGTGGGCCCTAGGGCATTCTCCACTCCTTTCACTTAGCTAGAGACCTGAAACTGATTTTTCCAGGTGCAAGGCAGCAGTTTTTTTCTGATGACTGAGAGCATGTGCATGTGTGCAGGCAGGTTTCACAGGAGCCCCCCTGGAGTTTTACCCTTGTGGCAAGACGAGGGTTGAGTGCTGCATGCGCTACACTGTGTGGAGGTAAGGAACGAGCAGATGCTCAGGCTGATTACCAAGGCAAAGCTCCCGGTCTTAAAAGACATATGGTGAGACTTTTAACATCCATTTGCTGCAGATAGAGTCTGAGGTGGTCATTTAAATTGAGCTTTCATCCTTGACAATGCAAAGGTTGTTAAGTAGGATTTCCAGAAATGCGCACACACCTGTCTCCAATGGCTTTAAACCTGGCACAGTTATATTTAAATCAGTTGAAAAAGTTACAGGATAAGATAAAATCTCCTCAGGTTAAAGGAGGTTATTCCCTCATTCCCATCCCAACCTTTACTTGCCTACAGACATATACTATAAACTACAATTGTATTAATCATATTTGGAAATTTTCCCTTGCAAATACCAGTTGTTTCCTCCTCTTGATAGACTATATTTTTTTCTGCTAAAGTTTCATTGTATAAAGCATCTATTTTCAAGGACCACTAACACTTTTAATATGATTTCCTCATACCTGCAGGTGCTCTCATTTGCACTCACACTAGTGCTCACAGCCAACTCTGAAGGCAGACAAGTTCACTGCAAGGAGGACTGAACATACTCAGTGTCTTGTATGTTTTCAGTAAATACAGATTTCTTAACCATCACTCTGCTGCTTGTGACAGCCAGATTTTAATGCTACAATAGAAAAACAGGTTAAAGACACACCTGGAAGAAAGTCACGGTTTTCAGCACAAATTTACATGGCCAACTTTGCAAATAATAGCCTGGCTTTTCACATGGTCTTGTTCCAAAAATCCTAGAGGGATTTCAGTTGTTTCCACTCCAAAGAAACAAAACATTTCATTGCCCTCTGAGATTTCTTACATATTACGTATAAAACTTCCGACACCAAAATGAGTGCACTAAGCCAAGCATAAAAAGTAAATGAAGTATATTTTGAATTGTTGTGCGCAGTAAGGGACCATGAGAACAAAGAAGAGGAATATAAGCTCTTACTCCACCTAGGGTAATGCTTTTCTGCTTTCTTGAGTTCTTTCAGATTATTTAGTAAGGAACCAATTCAGAATTCACTGGATGGCTATGCCTCTAGGACCAAGAACTCAGCATGGTCCAAAACATCTGAAATAAGGAAAAGAAAGAGAGAGAAGATATTTTTTCTTTTCTTGCAAGAAATTACTTCTTGTGCAAGCTATAACCATCATCTCTGCCCTCCTGAAGACACGTGGGTAACCCTGGCACAGCAGCCTGAAGGACCACATGATTGCTTTTATACCTCTTGCATCTGAACGAGCACTTTGCTGCTAGGCAGCATCATGTGCCCTGGAATGGTTATTTCCAGTTCAAGAGCAGGCCTTTAGGCCAAAATAAAAAGCATATCACTGAAAAGTTTTAGTCTTGTTTTCTTGGAAGTAGTCCCACATTTCATTCCAAACCAAGCAAACACTTGTCAGGACCTAAACCAAAAATTTCAGTCAGCACTGCTGTGCCCTCAAATACACACTCCTGCAGTCGAATGTTCAGGACTTTTACCTGAAAATGGAAAAATTAGGTTGAATCTCATCCTCTTTGTAAGGTTATTTATTTTTTTATCATATGCCTTCTACATGCCTTGCTCTTCAAGTGATAAGGGTTGACTGGGCACAGTTCCCTCACTCTCTTGTTCACACCACAGAGCTTTGTGGAAAATACGGGGCTACTGCCTGGAGGAGGAATTGGATTGTGCCTCATACTCCCAGCATGTCTCACCTCTCAGTGCATGTCCTGTTGTATACTTTTTTCCAATATCTGCACATTAATAATGGATGGCATAGCACTACCAGGTCACCCTGAGGAAGATCTGCCTGCAAATACCCTTTAGCCTTGCATTTCATAACCTGTCCTCAAAAACAACTGGGATGGGAGGAGGAGGGGAAGGAGTTGAAACTCCTGCGCAGGAAGAGAAAATTGTCAAAACTTGGTCTTCCACATTCCTGCTGGACTGGCTAGTGAGCAAATTACAGAGATGCCTGACTCCCTTCTATTCATCTAGCATAAAACAACAGAATGCATGCTACCCAGCAAGTTCAGACACATAGCTTTAGGATGCCAAATCTTCATTTTTCCTTGAAGGAAATAATCCCTCTCCCTAGCCCTGTTTCCAAGGGGATTAAAAAGAATCTGTCAGCCCATCCCTCCAGGCTTGCCCATACAAAAGCAGCGCTCCTTAAGAGCATTTATCTCTTGAGTCAGAACAGTTTTTCCATCTAGTAAATAAAAGTTGTTTTGGTCCTAATAAAGAACCATTCATATTTAATATCTTCAACAAGAACTTTTTATACAGTTCCAGAAAATAAACCTGCAACTAATATCCTGAGCCTGAGAATGTTACTGATCTTGCCAAGTCAATCTAGTACATTGCTTTAGAGAGTAAGAAAGATAATATAGACCCTCTGGGCGGGATTTCTTAAGATGGGCTCAGAGGAGAGCAGTTCTAGGGGCAAATGGATAGCAGGGAAATGAGCCCTTCTCCTCTCTGGTCACTGAGTAGAAAAAATATTCATATTCCATTCCTGTCCCTCACAGCAGTGACACATATATGTACTGCGGATCTTGACTCAGGTAAAACCCTTACCTTCCAACTTACCATCCTCATTTCACTGTGCTGAGCACAGGATGGCCCCAAAAGCCAACTCCACACTGAGCAGTGTGAAAGCTTCTGGGGAGTTCGTGGCTGAGAAATGTAGAGGCATGGAAAGCATGAAGTGTGCAACAGGACAGAACAGAAAAACAAATATATACACAACACAGAGAAAACAAGGATTTTTTCATAAACAATTTTGTGAGAAGAACAGATGGATGGAGACACTAAACAAAGGCTGCAGCAACTGTCCTTAGTACAATGGGATGAGCTGTAGGGAGGGAGGAAATTTCCTGTAACACCAGTCCCAAGAGGAGGGGGTTGACACAAAATTAGTAGAGCAAAGGACTTAAGCGCTTGCCCAGCAGCTTTCTGTGCAACTCAGGACTGAAATAAGGGATCTTCTGGAAGGACTGGACTTCATCAACAAAGCATTTGTTACCATTCCTGTGCCTGGCTGCATCAGTGAGGGGTTCTGGGACTTCCTGTAATGAACACATGTGCCACCGTCAGTCGGGGCAACAAAAAGTCACTGGATTATCCTTTAGCCAAGACAGATTAAGCCAGAAAACACAATACAGAAGGCCTTCAGTTGCTGCAGGATCTTAAGCACCGATGCCCAATTTCTGGGTGGGAGTCCCAAAGACTGTGGAAAGAAAAAGTTTGTGGGATGAAAGAGGACAAGCAAGGATTCCTTTGATAGGGATAGGCTGTGAAAAAAATTAAAATGGTGATTTGTCCTAGGAGGCTAAGCATAGGTGTGCCCAAGGCACAAAATAGTGTGCAATACAAAAATCTCCAAACTGCTGTAGCTGGCTGTTGAACTGGTAGTGGTATCGTTATCCCATCACAGTACTCTGTGAACGCAGTAGATTTTAATCAACTGATTAAAAAGGCAAATCTTCTGACATTGTGCCTGACAGTATAGCAGTATACCAGTATACCAGCTGGATCTGATCTAGTATTTCCACATATAGCTCTGCTCTGTCTTGTAGATCTACGAGAGTGAGGTTTTTTCCCAGTTCTCCATTTCATAATCTGGGTACACCCCAAGTATCCCTAATGATGTCTCCTAGAAGGATCTCCTCTTTCATGAGCCCTAGAAACCCACTATTAAAAAATAGCTTCTTAGGGACAACTACTAATAAAGTGCTATGTTGAAAAAGTCCAAGTTAAAGAAGACCTTAAGAAAGAGGAGCAATAGCTGAGCAAGGAGATTTCTCTTGTGTTCTCAGTGTCCCATGACCACAGTGTGATGATCACCTCAAGATAGTGCTTGGGGTTCTAGATGGTCACATGGCACAGTTAACTACTGCAGAGAAAGAAACCAGTATCTGTCTATATATATATACATATATATACACACAGTCAATGTAGTATGAGGATTGGTATTCAGCAAGTACAGAGAGAAGAGTGGTCATTTTTACTCACACAGTCGCAAAGACCTGAATAAGCAGTGATGGCTCATAGAATTGCTGAGGCTTGTACCTACATTCATTTTTGCAGTGGCTCTTCTGTGCAGTAGCAGGACCCCTTCAGGAGGTGGCATTTCCCCAGCCTCAACACAGTGCAGCCAGGGGCTGAATACACAGCTGGGATTCCCCTGTTCCCTGGCACTGCAGAAATACAGACACTTCCACAGACCAGGATTCTTCTCATAGATGCACAGAAACAGGATGAAAATGGCCACAAGCTCTAGCAGGGAAAGTCCTGACAAAGCACAAGGCAAAAACTTTTGCATCATGACAGTTGATGGAACAGGTTGCCCAGAGAAGTTTAGACATCCCTATCTAAAAATTTGATGAGATTCAGAGCAAGCTGCTCTGGGAAGCTGGCCCTGCTTTGGGCAGGGGATCAGACCCGATGATCTTGCTGGTCCTTCCCACTGAACTGTGCTGTGAGAGTGCTCTCTGCTCTCCCTTTAGTCCTCACCAAGTTCAGCTGTTCCTGACGAACAGGACAGTGCATTTCTCACCCAGCTCCACACTGTCCTCTCATACAGCCAATAACAATTTAGCGCTCAGATCCCAGTCAGTCTGTGAGGGACAAAGCTTAGGCTGCATCTCAGGCACCATCCATGAAGGATCAAGGCCCCACTCCCCCTCACAGGTCTGCGCAAAGTGAGGGACCTGAAACTATGGCCTGTCCCTCAAGGTCACGTTGTATTTCTTGTCCATTCAACTCTCCCTTTCTATCGCAGCAAAACCAGTGAGGTCTCACTGTGTCTGTCACGTCACCATCACAGCCTCACAGTAACTGTGTGTGGACAGATCCCAGCCACTCTGGATGGAGACTTCCACATGCGCAAGACATCTGATGACCTGCAAGTAAAAGTCCTAAAACTCCTTCTTGCACAACTTCTTGCCTCCAAGGCAAAGCTGAAGCAACAGAGGCCATGCTTTGCCTAGCCAGACTTCAGGTGTTACCAAAGAACTGTTTAGATCTGTTCATACCTCCATATGCTCAGAAGGCTTAACATTACCTAGGATCACCCCTTGAAAATGCCAGGATTTGAGCAGCTTACTGTCAATCTCTTTTCCTTCCTTCATCCCTGTTGAAATCTAGCTCTGATTAATATATACATCTTATGCTGCGTTCTCTCTTAGCAGTACCGACAGACTGCTCAAAAGCCTTCAAGGCTTTATTCCTTTCAATAGGGTTTTGCTGGCCAATACAAAACCTGGATGAGATTACAGCCTGACTGAAAGCCATAGCTCATCATCCTCTTTAAAATCCTAGGGCTTCCTGACTTGGTAATGAGCTGCTTTGGAATACTCATCCTGATGTTTTACATTGCAAAACATGCAGGGTAACACCCTACTTGGCTAAGACAGAAGGTGATGGGATCAGCAAGGTTGAAGCTGAAACTCCTGCTCTACCACATGTGCTTCCATATGTGCTCTTGTCTTCCATGATAGTGGTGGCCTCAGGAACCACTAACAAAGAATAGGAACCCAATCTTCTTTTCCAGACAGAGCTTCCAAAAGGAGAGATTTGGGGAACTGTGTGGATGCTTCCATCATCCCAGCGCTCAGGATATGGTGGCCTTCCCAGACCTTGAGAGAACAGTTGCCACTGTGCAATTAAGCTATCCCAAGTGATGCCTGAGACATCACAGCCCAATTAAGGATAGCAGCATGACTGGGATTCTACCAAAGATGGGACCTTTGCTTATAAGGTTTGTCTTGAGAGAAAAATAAGGTAAAACCCAAACATTTTGGGTAGCTAGGGCAGTAATGTCAGTTAACAAAAATTCTGAAAGGGGACTTTGTGAATTTTTATTTCATGCTGCCTGAAAGTTTACAGTGTAAGAAGTCCTTTCTAAACTACTTCATCACATCACGGGGTGTTCATCTGAGCCTACCTCATTCACTTTGCTGAGCACCTATCATGAAATACTGAGGTAAATACTGAGAAACATTTTAGGATTGCTCCTGCCTCTGAGAACAGGCGTTAGGATGCAGCCCACCTTGTGCCTGGGATGAAAGAAGAGCTGAAAGGAGGGCTAGAGTGTTGCTTTTCCCTAGCTGCTTGTCCAAAACATTGGGAAAGCACCCCAGCCACCCCTGGGGCTATGCAAGGATTTGTCTTGTGATAATATGTGCAATGTCCTTATATGCCCCCTACAATACCCAGGAACAGATGTCTAAAATAAAGGAAGTCATTCTAACAGGCACAGATCACCTTAGGTGTGAGCCATGAGGACATTTCTTCGACACTGTGCTTATAATGCCATCAAGCACTTCAGACACTGCCTGAAGAACACACAAAGTTCTTGCTACTCTTTCTGTCACAGCACACACTCTTGCTTATACTTGTTCTGACAGCTGAAATCTCAGTTCTCCAAATGACAGTTCTTGCATTTAGTCAAGTGAAATGGTCAGTATTACATGAGTCGATTCTGGCCTGCAGTGCCATCCTGTTAACATGAAACCCCAAACAGACTTTCTTTGGCAGCCGAACCATTCAGTATTCATTCCAGAGTGGCCCTGGTGTTAAACATGTGACAACAAGTGGAGAAACTGAAACAGAACGTAATGCCCTTCGAAAAGATCCCACAAACAAAGCTAATTTTATGTCTGTTCTGCTGTATCAACAAGAGTATAATGTTCCGGAAACACAAAAGGTAGCTTAGCACCCAGACTGGCAGAGAGAGCTGGGCAATGATACTCTTCCTCTGGTTAATCCCTTTGTGGGAACATGGTCCAAAACTGTCATGCTTTAAAGTAAGGGTCCACAGGCTCTGACATGCAACAGATATTTGAGTTTTCCACTTACCTTGCTATGTGACTTTCATCTTAGTTTACTGAACAAAACTATAAAGCTGAAAGGAAAGGTCTGTATGGATGTATTTTAAGAAAGCCTTTTTTTCCTGTCTCCCTCCTCACTGAACGTCTACAGTGAACATTCACAGGGAACAAGGTTGGCAGGGTTTTGGCTCCAGCCTTGAGGAACTCAGGCCAGCAGCCTGTTTGCTGGGTGGAAGAATTAAGGTATTCAGCACGGTTCTTGTTGAGGCCAATATAATGGGTTTACATTAACACAATTGTGCAGTGAGCATAAACTTTCTGACCGGAAAGGTCTGCTCCAGTTGCCCTGCTAGTGTGTTTGCATAGGCCTGCTAAATAAACAACATTCCCTGCTGGGTGATTGGAAACAAGCGTAAGAAGTTCTGAGTGTAAGATGCTAATCCTTATGGTATAATCTCATCCCTGCTCTACAAAGGCTTCTCCAATCACTGGATCTGACAGGATCACACAGCAAAGTCTGTGGATTGGCAGTGAGAGCTGGATGCATGGCTGTAGGTGCTAAAAACTTAGAAGTGGAGAAATTCTTCAGCATTTTCTCAATATTCGGTGAGAAGACTGTCTTTCCCATGTAAACTATTTTAAACAAGGTCACAGTTTCATAAACTTTTTGCACCTGCAAGCTGTTTTGCAAGATTGCCATGGCTTTGACTTTGAAAATATTTTGGAATAGGTATCGTAGAACTTGGCCAATCCTCTCAAGGGGTGGATGGCCAAGGAACCAATTACCTATTGCCACTCAACACACTTTTTGCGATCTATCCTATAAAAGTAGTCAGAAAATTATTAAAGCACTTCCACTTGTTCACAAGCCTGGACTCTGTGTCGTTTTCTTTACCCGTCTCAGATGTGACAGCGACACATGGCCACTCTGAGATCCTGCCTGCAGCTGAGATGAGGATGCAAAAATCCTGGGGCTCACGCCCTGCCCACCTACCTCCTCTCACAGAGTCTTGTCCTGCACAAAACTTCCAGGCAGTGAGGGATGTGCTGTAGAGGGGATCAGAGCCACGGAGAGATGGAGACCCAGGATGTGGAGATAGCAACGAATCCCAGGGCCCTGTGGAAGGGTCAGCATTGCTCCTGCTGCAGCCACACAGGGCTGTGCGCAGCTGACTCTGGTGTTGGAGGCTGGGTGTGCTCCTCACAGTAGCAGTGAGGGTGCAGGGGTGCTTGCTGCAAGTGAGGGCTGTCTCCACAGCAGTCAAGGAGACTGACAAATCCACCAAACTGCCTACAGAGATGTGAAGTGGACATGCACCAAGTGGCAAAAGCATCTTGACTGTGGTTCATGTTTTCTTTTTCTCTCTCCCTCCCATCTAAGAAAACTCCTAAGGTTTTTTCAGAGGTAAATGTAAACCTGAGGTTCAGCCTGAGTCAGCTTTTGGCTCTTGACCTTGAGTCCAAACCTAGCCCTAAAATGGACATGCAGAAGTGTTTGCTACCCTTTTCTAATATGCAGCACTGCAGAGAAATGCCCTCCTTGCTGTGCCTAGACAAGTTTATAGAAACACTAGGTATTAAAAAAAAAGGAGGAAAAAAAAAAGAGGGAGGGAAGATGGTACTTGTTATTAAGTCACAAATACAAATCATGACCTGGAAACTCTGATCTTATCCTGTTCCTTTTAGTTTTGAGGGGTTCACAGTGGTTTGCTGTGCATGTTGTGGCAAATGTCTGGAATTAGGCATAAGTTATCCTCATTTTACCATTGTGATATGAGCTTTGGTATAGCAGAACATGGCATACAAACCTTAATAGCATGGTTTTATTGTATTTGGTGCCCAAATTTATTTCCTTGCCTTATACTGCACTCAGTTCTGTCCCAGTCCACTGGGTGGGGACTGATCAGAATTGACATGGGGTATTGCTCACTTGCTTGAAGGAAAAATGGTCATGGAAGATTTTTCAAGAAACCTTTTCTATTAAAAGGGATGATGGGGCTTTCTGTCTTCCCAGTCTCCTATGGTTACTTTTATTCTTCCACTGCCATCTGCATGCCTCATGCCTCTTATCCATGGGCTTAAGCTAATCCCTTGATACCAGAGGAAACAACAACTGCATGTTCTCCCTGCCCACTCCCTTAAAACACAGAGTAGAAAATTGCCTGCGGCTTGTATGAATATTCAACCAAAAATCTTCTGAACAGCTCTCCTCACAGGGGAGTGCAGGCTCCTGCTCCCTCGTTCGTACACAAGGCAGATCCTACAGTCCATGTGCATGTGGAGACCAGTGGGACCAAGGGGCAGAGCAGAGAAATACTAAATAAAACCAAGACCCCCAGAGCAACCACGAACAGGACACACACCACAGGCATAGCTCTTGTAGCAGGGAGCTGAACACTGCCCTGCCCCATCCCAGGAGGATGTGAGAGAAACTCCATTTCTCAGGGCTTACCTGCAGTGACAATTGCATGTCTCCATGTGGGCAGGGGCAGGAGTGATGAATTTCCCCTACCAAAAGAGAGGTTTCTCTGGAATCCTTAATTTCTTTTCAGCCCCTCCCCGTGGCACTTCCCCATTATTCTGCAAGAGGAGTGAAACAGAAGTTTCTGGTACCATCTAGCAAAGGCTCCTTTTGCAGCAGTTACACTGCTGCTTTCCCAGGGCTCCTGGATCAGCTTGTCTGGCTCTCAGGGAAAACTCTCCTTCGGTGTCTGAAGGTGAGTCTGAAGGTGTCCAAAGGGCTGCCTCAGAGTATGAGGCTTTCTGTTTACTCCCAGCACAAAATATGGTGTTGGCATAGGGCACATGAAGCTCTCCCAAGCTCCCTGTGCCTTAAAACACCATGGGCCATATCCACATGCTCCAATCCTTGGGGCATTGGAGTCTCAGTGCAACACAAGCCAAAACAGCTCAGGCAATTTAATCGTCAGTGCTGAGCAACTGTCCAAGGGCCCCAGGACACAGAATCTTCCACATGGATCCCGAGTACTGTTTTCAGGTGTTCTTTCCTGTCCTTGGGGAAAGGCACCCCCAGCTAACCTCAGCTGTCATGGGCTGTGGGAGAGATACACACACTGTCATGGGCTGTGGGAGACTCCCCACCCCACAGAATTCAGTCCAGCAGCCAGGCTCTGCGTAGTACAGACTTCTGCTGCCCTGACCTCCGAGCCCCATGCAGACACAAACACCAGCCCTGACAGGTGTAGCCCTTAGGCCAGCCACTGCAGCTGTAACACAGCCATTACCAACAGCACAGCCCTGCAGCCCCGGGGCACTCCATGCTCCAGAACTCCCTGGGCAGACACAGTTTGCAGCACAGGCCCTGGCACTGCATGATCCAGGCTGAGCACCCCCTTCCCAGGCAGAGGGATAAAAGAAAATGGAAGAGGCTTGAGGAAGGCAAGACCTGAAAGTTGTGTGTGGTCCATTGATGAGTGCTGTGCAGCTGCTGCACTGCCCTTGGTCCCTCTCACTAGCCAGCGGAATGGGAGAACGAGATGATAGATACTCAGATTTTAAATATGCCTGGTATATCCCAGGAGTATTGTTCAAATCACCAGATGACAGGAGGGACGTATTGAAGATCACTTCTTCAGTCTTGGCTAGTGCACAAGGCAGAATAAGGGACCCCTAAAAGCAGAAGAAAAGCAGAACAAAAGGCAATATGACTCTGTCCCAGCATTTGTGTAGCAATACCATTGCAGCAAAGCTCAAAACTCACACATATTCTCACACTCTTCTTCTCACTAGCACCAGGATCAGACAGATTTACTTACAGTGGCACAGAGGACAAGATACACAAGATAGCAGGGCCTCATCACATCTGCTGGGTTCTCTGGACCTTGCTCTACTCCATCACACCAATTCTGACTGTTTCCAATGACAAATCTTGACTCTTCAAGGATGGGAAAACTTGAAGATTCGGAAACTTGTCTGTCAGTGGCAGACATGGGAAAACAGCATTCATTTTGCATTGCCAACTTTCTCTGTCTCCTTCTTTCTTTCTTTATTTTTTTAATTAGCTTTGTTGTTCCTTTGACAGGGGAGCCTCCCAGCTCCCCAGATCCTACCACTTGCTTGCCACTGTCAGAGTTAGCAATAGGCTCCTCCAAAATAACAATCACCCACGGACAGCCCCAGTGGGACGAGGCTGCTACTCCAGAGCTCTCTTTTTTCTTTCAATTTTACTCCTTTTTTCACAGACTGAGAAGTGGCTCATAATACTGGAGCTTTTTGTGGGTTTTTAAGGAATATTTCAGAAGAGCCTTCTTGCAACTCTGAAGTCTTTCAGGGCTCCAGCTCTCCCTGCAATCAGGCATAAGGCCACAACTACACAATGTCAATACCACCCTGGGCAAAAGTGCAGCTGGCAACCTTTAGCTGCTGTTGGGAGCTACAGAAATAGCCTGTGGGTGAAAGGAAGAGTTTGTTCAGCATTTCACCCTTTTAAACCTTTTTTTAGGAGAAAAGCCAGATGCTGCTTCCATATTCAATACTCCATCTCCCCAAAGTGATCATATGATTCTTGTCCTTGAGTGAACAGTGTGTTTTTACTTCAGTAACCCTGCTTGGCAGGTTACCATGTGAATTTGTTATTTTCTGCATTATAAAGTGCTTTTCAGTCTGAATGTTTCTTTCTTTCTTTCTTTCTTTTTCTTTCTCTCCTTCTTTCTGTCTCTCTCTCTCTTTCTCTCTCTCCTTCTCTTTCTCACTCTCTTTTTTCATCTCTCTTTCCTTTATTTTTGAATGGTGTCTCTAATTCACCTCTGTGAAGTTGAAGATAGTAATCAGGGCTCAGGTGGTCTTTTCTCATAATGATTTAAGAGTTTCTGTACTCTAAAGAATGCCTTGGTTGGTCAGCGCTCCTTTTCCAAAGCAGACAAAATTTGGATTTCTATTAAGATTAAGCAATTAAGTCTTCCTTCCTAACCAGGGAGGCAAAGCACTGGAGCAGGGAGCCGTCTATCAATGATTCCCGGTTGGAAGCTGTGGCTTGTGTGTCCATAACCTGGCTGGTCTGGGCAGAGGTGGTTCAGCTTGGCAGAGTTCCTTCTGGGGATGGCCCTGACTGCAAGGAGCGCCTCATCTGCTGGGCATAGAGAGCTGGCCTGGGGTCAGTACCTTGCCCCGTGCCTGCGCGGCCCTGGGCACTCCTGTGCTCCCCCTCCTCTCCTCATTCTCATGAGGGCACGAGGCCCCATGGCTGAACACTCGTCTGCTGCCCAGACTCAATCCCTCCTGGAGAGCAGCATCCAGTGCCCCCAGCACGTGCACAAGAAAGAGAAAGGGGCTGCTCATTGTTTGGTAGGATGGGGCAAGATATTTTCTGATCGTTTTCCCATATTGGATTTTTTTTTTTTTTTTTTTCCC
>VZTI01000542.1:259842-404553 GCA_013397865.1 Struthidea cinerea
CAAAATTTTTTCTCTTTCTTTTCCCATTTTGGGTTTTTTTTTTTTTTTTTTTTGCACACCAGAGGCACATGCCTTTTTTTTTTTTCTGGGCCTGTTTTAATTTTTTTTTTAATTAAAGCCCATACCTATGGTTGGAAGTAGACAAAGGGAAATGGAATAGAGTGAAACCAGCAAAAGGAAATGGTGACTGAAATGTCTATTCATGCCCTCTTTGTTCAAAAGAGACACTGTTAAAAGTTATTCTCTTTTATTTAAAAGCCTGAATAATCATTAGAAGAGTGTCCAGAGACTGGGACTGAAGTCCTCACCCAGAGAGTGTGACAACCACCGAGCTGGAGATACTGCTCTCACCTGCACACATTTTAACCCCTCCCAACTGCAATTTAAGAGAGAAGTGGATCCTCTTTCCTCCCCCCTCCTTCCTACTCTCTTCTCTCTTTGACCCTAAAACTCCAGTGGCAAAGACATTTACTTTCTCAGAAGCAGAAGAAAGAGGATTAACACCCATTTTTCAAAAGGAAGATTTTATCTGCCTGTCTCCATTTGCCAGTGCCACGTGGGAATCAATACAAGCCCCCTCCCTGCTATATATATAAAATGCCCAAATTAGGTTGCTTTCATAAATCCTATATTCATTTTTTAAGGCACTGAAAAAATTAATTAAATCACAGTCCTGTTCATGAACACTTTCACATCATCTGGAAACAGAGTTTTTAGTGAATAGAGAAATCCAGCTTAAAAACAACCAACCAGTCAAACAACAACAAAAAAAGTGAAATTCCAGACCAGGCAGTGTCTCTCCCTCACTTTGCAAAAAGCCTGGATTTCTCACAGAGCTGACTGTGCCATCCCCCCAGGCCCCCAGGAGCAACACTGACTCTGCCAGCCCCACTAGTCCCAGGTTCACCTAGGAATCCAGGGAATTAACACAACAAAGTTGAGGCCTCTGGAAAAGTTTTGCTTTTCCTAGGAGCTGGAAACCTGAGTTGATCATCCACCATCCATTTTCTGTTTTACTAGACCCTCAGGGTGGGATCCATTCCACCAAACTTGGAGGGCTACCACATTTGGGTGACTTATTTAGGCTCCCTTTATATAGCAGGGGAAAGAAAAAATAGGCCCCTCCAGTGACCAGCCCATCAAAGACACATGTAGGCTGTGTCAAGGTGGCACAGAAATACACATCTCTTTCCACTGAATAAAAAGGGAGCCTGTGAGTAACTTTTCCAGATGCAGATGCCACCTTTTGAGGTGCTTTGCACTTCAGAAAAAAATTAAATTAATGCTGTTCTCAGAGACAGTGCATTTTATGCATGCGTGGAATAGCTCTGTGGTCTCTGCAGCACTGTCTGGCTGCAGATACTTTCCCCTATAGCAACTGTAGCACAGCAGTGCTTTGCAGTTCCCAGTGATGATGTAAAAGGATTTATGATGTCAAAATACTCTTTAATTTGACTGAGAACCATTTCCACTGCTTTGCAGCTCTGTGAGGTTAAGCATTCCACAATGGAGACACTATTTTATTTTTTTTTTACTTAAGGCAAAAAGAAGGGAGGGAAGGAGAGAGACAGAGAGAAGGAGCAAGGTGAAGCACAGACATACTGTGCGTTTCCCAGAAGAGACAGAAGTCCCTGATCCTCTGCCAGACAGCAATGCAGGCAAATTGATGCTCCAGAAAGGCTGGAATTGAGATTTCTGACCTTGACCGATACCTGTGAAACAACAAAACCAGTAAAAAACCAGGAAACACCTCTCTCCCCACACCTTATAACCACAAACTCCAGTCCACTGACTGACATAATTTCAACAGCAGAGAAGTTCTGAGTGGCATTAATCTGTGCCATGGTGGCAGCCTGGGCTCACAATGTAGACAGCAGAGTGCTTGAGATTTCATGGACCCAGGGCAGCAGCTGGACTGGCTCAGGTTTGTAGCTCAGAGCCACTCTCCAGCGCTTGGCTTGGCTCCTGCCTGCAGGGTGAAGCAGCAAGCCCTGAGGTTGCTCAAGCACCTGACAGGACTCACTGGAGTGCCTGACAGAGGAGGAGCCAGTCCCACCCTCCTCCTCTCCCCATCTCTGACCCTGTCCCTCCTCCTCCCCTGTGCCCACCACTTGTGACAGCCACTAACCCACCTGAATTTTGTGTGCTCCTTGCTCAGGACAAGTTTCAGCCAGATCAGCAAGCTCCGGAATTCCTCCCACCTACTGCACGAGCTGGTCTAAGGGATGGGATAGAAAGCCGAGGAAGAGGGAGAAGGTGCAACTGACCCTTCAGCAGAGGAGCATGGTCTTACAATGCACAACAACAACCACAATAGTGCAACCACATCTTGTTTTAAAAGATGGCAGCAACAGTAATCTTTAAAGTAGCATTTTAAAATCTGTGTTTTCTTTTGCCCTTGGCTGACAGGTTCCTCACCACTTCTGGCTTGTACCTAGAGCTGTACTGAATCCTTGCATTTTTTGTTTCTGCAGTAGAGGTGCAACCCCTGCCCCACGGGCTACTCGCAGGCACCCTGTCCTTGGAGCATCCACATCCCATCTCTCCCGGGCTCACCTGTGAGGGCAGCACACCCCTCCTCCCAAATGGGAGACATCTCCTGAGAGAGGTAATTCAGCCCAGGAGGGGAAAGTGGTTTATTTACAATCCTAGGTGTAAACCAGTGTGGTGAGATAAGAAGCGATAGGAGGGAATTGAGTTTGCCCAGAGGCCTCAAGGCCTCCAGAGGAGCCTTCTCTATCACACTCTTCATTAAAGCACAGGCCCATGACCCCTTTGCTAAGATAGGAATCCTCCTCCCAAGGGAAACAGAGAAAAAGCTTTGATACCCTCACACTAGGGACTTGCCCTGTAAAATGGGTTTTATGGCTATACAAGAGCATGTGTGTCATAAGAAGAAAACCATTGCAGAGATCTAAAATGGGATATCCCACACGGATCTATCACCCAACATAAAACTAGAAACAAGGTTTCATGGCTACCTTTCTTGTGAAATATTAAAAAAAAAATTTAAAAAAAAAGGCACAAAAAAAATTACGTCACTGATTTCAGCCTGGAAAGACGTACAACTAAAAACTAAATTCTTAACCTGCTCGTGGTAATTCTGCTCTGCCCTGCTCAAATGAAAATGACAGAAATAATGTAATCTTGCCAAGTGTTACTTTAATTTATTGGAATTTATTATGTATCTCTTTTCTTCCACACGACAATCTATTGAAATGTGTGCACGCAAGGCTGTCCTCCAGCAGTGGTCTTGTCTTTTGTCTTGGTCTTTTGTTTTCGTCTTTTGTTGCATAAACTCTATGAAGATGGTCATACACAGATAAATATAAACACATACAGGTAGACGGAGTGGCAAAAGGCAATCTCTTCATGAGGCTGAGTAATCCTCAGACATCTTTCACTAAAAAGGTGCAGGTGCTCCTACATTTAGAAAGGGGTTTAAAATATAGGAGATGGACATCTAGTGAACACAGTATCTTCTGCAGCAAGATTTACACTATGACTGGTTTTGAGGACTACTTGGGAGCTAATTCCCTGTAGCAAATCTGTATCAAGCCTGGCATAATACTGAGACAAGATCAGATAGGGAAGATTGTTTGTAAGAGCTCATTTTTTTCTTTCCTTACATTCCACAATCATTTTAATTTGGGGTGGACTGCCTTTTCTGGGGGAATAAATTGACACAGAGCTGCTGCAACAAGGGACACACACTAACCTTTTCCTATTGAGTCTCATATCATGATAGTATTTAGAAAAGCCTTGCAACTACCAGAAGAGAATGATATTTATTGTGCATAAAAAGAGCTAAACAGTCAAAGGCCAAATCCTGCCCCTTTCTACTTGGCTTGGTGCTTTTATCTAATAACTTTACTTGGAAAATGGAGATATGATGAGAAGTGGAGATATGAGGGGAAGGACTCTTTATATGATGGATTTTAAGCCTCACACTAAAGTAAAACCTTGAATCTTGTATATTTAACTTGCATTTGAAGGTGATCCTTAAGCTCCTATGCCTTTTACATGTTCTTGACAGAGACACTCAAGAATGTAATAAAAACACATCAAATATCCCGTAAACCTTACTTCAAAAAAAAAAAGGAGCAAAAAATATGCTCGTAGTTTTACTTAGCTTTTTATTCCATCATTATGGCACAAGATAGAACTTAAAGACAACACCACTGAATAAGTCTTCATTAAAATTAAGACTAATATGTTTTATAAAATTCTTCCGATATGATACACTTTCCCTTACGGAGTGCTAAGAAGGAATTTCTCCGGAACGCTGCAGTACATCGCCACCCGCTGCCCACAAACGGCTCTGCAATTGAGAAAAACGTGTATAATAAAACAGCAACATTTAACACAATGCAACATACAGCTACTGAGGAAGCGTGACTGACCCAGACTTTGGCACAATATTTATAGAAACGAAGTTGTGAGCTTTTCTAAATGTCATGTTCATTTCTGAAACTCTGCTTGACTCCCTTTCATGTGTCTGTCTGCAGTTCTTTCCTTTCTCTAACTTTCTTAATGCTGGAGCTCTGTTATTTCAAAGGAAAAGCCATATTCTTTCTCAGTGTTACGCATCTCAATTTATTAGGTTTGGTTTTCTAAAATTTGGATTCCAGTTTATTGTTTTAAAACAATACATAAAATCATACATTTATAAATATATATATTATATCCTGCATATATAACATTGGTTTTCCTTTAGAATGGGAGGGCAGACTTTGCACAACATACTTAGTTGGTTTAGGCACAACGTTGTTCTTAGTTGATTCTCTGAGCTGCTTCCTACCAGAATCTAAAAAAATACTTTTACAATCTTGTATCAAATTTTAAAGTTTTTGGCAAACATATGTATAAGAAAAAAATATTTTGTATTTTCCCCTCTAAGCTCACTACGACCCTTATAGAATATATGGCTTTTCATGTTCCACTCTATTTTAGTGTTTTTCAATAGGCAGTGAAAAGAAGTACAACTTTCCCCTTTAACAGCTTTTTTTTAATATATATATATAAGCACAGAAACCAGCTTGTGCACTTTCTATAGAATTCCAATGCATATCACGGTAATGTAAGTGCAGTGATTTTTTTAAAAAGCAGTCATGATTGATTGACATCTGTATATGAAAACATAACATGATTATCATACAATACTCATTACAGAATATACAATCATCAGAACTGCAGATATATAAATACACTTTTAGCAACATCAAAGCAACAGTTTTCTTATACACAGCGTATGCATACAGAGTTATTACACTAAAGTTTTCACCTTGTTCTTTCTCAAAAGTTTGCTGAAAAACAGGAACATACCATATTTGTAAATTAACTGCTTGACAGTGCTGTTAAGAAATTAAAGTGAACAAAGTTTTAAAAAAGTATATGCAATTCAGTTGGTATAAAACAAGCCCTCCCTGTTTTCCAATGTCACCGTTTTCCTATGAGACGGAGGCATGGGTATGAGTGGCAGCTCCACAGAGTCAGATCATACAAGGGTTTCTGGGAGGGCATCGGGGTTATCGGCTGATAACAGCTCCCAAATCTGCCACCTCTCCCTTTGCCACTCATTCCAGTCCGCCTCTGAAACACTTTTGCTGTTCTGGCTGTGAGGTGCTGTGGAATAGTTGTGACCTGCTTGTGTGTGCAGGGCCGGCTGCTCCTGCCCGGAGGTGGCCTGGTCAGGGGCTCTGGCTGGTGGCCCTCCAGCTGCTCTCAGCCCCAAACTTTTTTCTGGGCGTTGAAGTCTCCACAAAGAGTGCAACGTTGAAGAAACACTTGACCGCTGTGGCAACGCAGAGCTTGTTTTTGCTGGGCCTGGGTAAGGGGGTGGTGGCCGCTCTTTCCTGTAGGAGGGCTTGGCTGTACTTTGCAAACAACCTGCGTTCGAGTCGTGCTCACTGAGGTCCTCCACACTGCCTAAAGTCAAGTGCTGCTCCGACTTGGAGTGGGACAGGTCTGAACTCCTGCTGCCAACTTCCATGTGTGGGTGACTGCACACCCGAGACACCACGGGCTGGAGCTGACACTCGGGAATGGCAGCTGTCGTCTGGCTCCTCCGCATGACCTGCCTGCCACTGTCCAGTTCCGAGGAGCTGCCCTGCCACCGAGGGGAATACATGGCGAGGTTCCCCTGGGAAAGAGAGCACTGTCCGGGGCGCAGCAAGCTGCTTTCATAAATGTTCCCGTGAGAACCTGGGGGTAGAGTCAGGAGCACAACATGAGTCTGCAGAACCAGCCACGTGGCATTTAACAAGCTATTGCTTTTCCCTTGTATCCCACTGTAGAAGAGGGATGGGTGCTGAGACAGGCTGAGAAAGTTGGGGCTGTTCGGCCTGGAGAAGAGAAGATTGCATGGAGACCTCATAGCACCTCTCAGTATCTGAAGGGAGCTGACAGGGAAGCCAGAGAGGGACTCTTCATCAGGAACTGTAGTGACAGGACAATGAGTAATGGGTGCAAATTGAAAGAGGGGAAATTTAGGTTAGATGTGGGGAAGAAATTTTTACTGTGAAGGTGGTTAAACACTGGAACAGGTTGCTCAGGGAGGCTGGGTATGCCTCAACCCTGGTAGTGCTCAAGGTCAGGCTGGATAAGGCCTTGAGCAACCCAGTTTAGTGGGATGTGTCCCTGTCCAAGGGAGGGGGGTTAGGACTAGATGATCTTTAAGGTCCCTTCCAACCCTTATCACTCTCTGGTTCTATGATTCTATGAATTTTAGAAGAATTTAAAACTTTTCTTAAAGCAAATTTAAAATTACTTTTTAAATTACATTTATTGTTTGAAATGTTGCTGCTCTCTGTATTCCACTGAATACAGTGTGCTCCTCTGTATTTTACTTAAGAGTCACCTTTTAAAAGTCCAACTCTGGACAACGTGAATTCTCCTACTGGTTTCACCATGATTTCTTGAAAACAAGAAACTGCTTTTGTCTTTGCTAGATTTGGGCTTTAAAATTAAGAAATTACTGACCTGTGATTGCTGGATCTTTGCAGCCACTTTTCAGCGTTGAATGCCAAGTGCCCCAGATATCAAAATGATCTTCAGAAACATCTAAACAGCAGTAAGAGCAGGGAAAAGATGATGAATTGATCCTCTTAAAGATATTATTTAGAAATATACAAATAGAAAGGTAAAACCTTATGTAAGGTACCAGAGTCATTAACATCCACTAGCACCTTTACTGTGCACCTAACACGAGCATCTCACATGTGAGACCCCACCTGGTGTACTACGTAAAGTTCTGGTGACCCCAGCCTAAGGACATAGAAATGCTGGAGAAAACCCAGAGGAGAGCTATGAAGCTCGTAAGAGGACCGGGGTGCCTTGTCTACAAATACAGGCTGAGAAGATTGGGGCTGTTCAGCCTGGAGAAGAGAAAGTTCTGTGGAGACCTCACAACAGCCTTCCAGAACCTGAAGGGGGCCGACAGGGAAGTCAACAAGGGACTCTTTATCAGGAACTGTAGTCATAGTACAACAAATAATGGGTGCAAATTGAAAGAGGGGGAATTCAGATTAGATATTAGGAAGAAATTTTTTATTGTAAGGGTGGTGATGCACTGGAACAGGTTGCCCAGGGAGGCTGTGGATGTCCCAACCCTGGCAGTGTTCAAGGCCAGGCTGGATAAGACCTTGAGCAATCTGATCTAATGGAAGGTGTCCCTGCCACAGCAGGGGGGTTGGGACTGAGGATCTTTAGGGTCCATTCCAACCCCTTGACATTCTATAATTCTATGTATTTGTTCACAGCTACTGGTTTCAAGATCAGATCCCGCAATGGATTCAGTGAGCTCTGTTATGGGCAGGGTGCCTGAGTTTGCTGAGTCCTTAAGTCCTCTGCCTTACTGAAGTCAGAGAATTTGCACAAAACTGGGAGGATTTGGTCCACAAAAGGTAGTTTCTGTCAAAGCTCCCTCAGGCAGCCCCAGCCCCACAGGTCACGGTAAGGCACGCTCTATCAGCCCAAGGATGCTGCTAGTCTTACCCAGAAGTGCAGCCACAGAACAAAGATTTAATGAAATGCTGGATTATAAACAGTTTCATGCCTTTTTCTGATTCCACTAGTCAGTAGAGGAATTTCCTAATTTTTCATGGTCCAGTATCTTTGTGATGCATATTATAAGTCGAAAAGATGGTTACTAGGATAAAACTTCATGTAATTTCCTGTTCATAAGTTAACAAAAATCTGACCAAATTCTTAAATGTTTTCAGAGATTTAGATGTTGAATACAGAAGATAAATTCCAATTGGCATTTATAAAGCATATAATTGAGATATTAGTCTAAATCCCATTAATCCAAAGGGAATTAAGTGCCTAGGCAATACACCTGAAATTAAATGGTTTTAAAAATACCACCAGTTATGTGCATCTCGAGGCATTGAAAGTTCTTAAAGTTTGGCTCAGTAAGTATGAATTTCATGGATGACAACTTTTGTATATATATTTTTTAATAGGAAAAGCATCATGACGTGCTGGTGAGCTATTAGTTTAAACCATTGTTCTTTACCAAGAAATCACTCAGGTATGCACTCCCCAGGTAGCTACAGGAATTATGGATCCCTGCACTACTATTTCTCGGTGTGTAATTGGTTGCAAATGTAAAGCTGTGCAGCTCAGCTACGTTTTCCAGTGAGAGGGTGTTGATGTCATTCTTTACAACTGGAGAAAGTCTGTAGCCTGAAATCTCAAAATCTCAGCTTTTTCCAAAGCCTGGACCATAACCTTGCAGGTATTACAGTCCCATGAATCAGGACTAGACTGTCCCATGCTGTCACAGACAGGCTGAAAAACTGGACATACATAGTTCTATTTTCCTAAATAATATCTCCAAGTTTTGAGAAGTGCCATACCAAGAGCATCCCTGACAGCTGGCAGAGCTAATGAGGAGGACTCAGCACAGATCCTTTGGGCTCAATACAAAAAAAAGGATATTGGTCTGTCATTTTTTTTATAAGGTTATTTACACTACTGCTCCTCAAATCCTAGTAGCTGATAATACAAATCCGGCACTTTCCAGTTATTTCAGGAATCTCCATCAGTCACTGAGGAGGAGGAGCACAAGCAGGATGCACTATACCTTTTCCAGCCTGTGATGCAGAAGAATTCTCCTTTGGCTTAGTTTGCAAGTGTCCAACCAGCGTGTACTGCTCAGGCACCTTGTACAGCTTATCTGGGCTGCAGGCAACTTCTTCTTGCATTGCCACCAGCGAGCGCTCAGACAGCACTGGGGAGTTGTTGTCGTAAGGGGAGACATCACCACTGGAAGCCTTGTTGGAGTCTGTGGAAGAATGTCTTTCTCCTGTGGAGTAGGAGCCTTCTGACCGCAGCATCTCAGGGCTCCTGACAAATTTTGATAAACAAACTACTGTTAATAAAAAAATGCTTCATGGGCACAGTTACAAGTGCAGTTTGACATCAAGGCCAGGTTGGATGGGGCTCTGAACAACCTGGTCTAGTGAAAGGTGCTCCTGCCCACGGCTGGGGGTTTGGAACTAGATGACTTTTAAGGTCCCTTCCAACCCAACCATTCTATGATTCTATGATCATACAGATAAAATCAAATACGGGAGAATGATCACAGCTGCTGAAATGAAAACACTACATAAACAGTTATTGAGGTGGATTTTCCATGAGTAAAACTTTTGCCATGAAGTGGCCAGCAGAGGCCACTCAAAATCAAAAGATGTTGCTGTCAAGAAAGAAAACAAGAAAAAACCCACAGAACTGTACAGTAAACCACAGAAACTAAGCAGTGAATCAATTCCTTATGTTACCTTGACAATTTAGCTTGTGGCAACAATAAAGATGAAGGCATGATAGGGAAGATTAGTTTGATGCTAAGCAGTATGCTAAAATAAATTCCTGTATTCTGAAGTTTTACATAGAGAAATCAAGCACTCGGCTCGCCTTTCATGCTATGAGAGAATGATCCTCTTCTGGAGACATAAGAGGGTAAATATTCTACAGGGGACAAACATATGTATTTACTGTACTTAAGACTGGGGCACAAACAACTGGTTCTGCTGATACCTTCTACAACTTCTTTTACCCTTTCACCTTCACACCACCACCACCATGAACCACCTTTAATTTTGCCAAGAAAAGGCAAACACAACTCCCACCAAAGGACAGCCAAGGCTCAGAGAGACAGCTCATTTTTGAAATGTGCTGGGAACATTTACTGAGATTTCTTGAACCGTCACAGTTTACAGTGCAGGCTGTGAGTCACTGAATATCACAAAGAATATGCAGAACTACTCTGTAAACAAAAAACATTTTTCTCCTGTTGTTCCTCCCTAACTTGTCTTTCTATTACTCATTTTTTATTTCTCTGCACCTTTGTTTTGTAGAGCTTATCTTTTGCTTCTCTCAAGTCAAACACTTCTTTCAATGACTTCTCGTCAATATCTGTTCTAATTGACTGTGATACAACAGAGGCTCATTCCTGTAAATGTCTGAAAATGGTCAGCCCTCTTCAGAGTCAAATCCAAAGACAGCTTGAACTTAGCGAGCAGCCAAAACTCATTTCTCGCTATGGAATAGTAACCCTGTTTCCAGACAAATAAAACTGAAGAAAGAAAATAAAGAAAACACACAGCTATCCACAGCACAGTAAATATTAATACAGAAATAATGACAAAATTTAACACCACTTCCAAGTTGCTGTTTTTTCCCCAGCTGATTTATGTATCACATGTCCCAAAAAATAAAATATATACAATTGACAGCATGATTATGATGTTATTCAATATTCCTAATTTTTTTCAGTATGAAAGCAACCATAAAGTGTTGGGAATTAATTAAATAATGTTACTCCTCAGTAACTCTCAGTGACAAAACCATCGTTGGACTTTAACTGAGGCAAACTCAAAAAACAGAGCTGCCATTTGGCAAAGTTGCTGTGCCTTAGGCTTCCCAGCGCAGCATGGTAATGCTGGGGAGTCATTAAAAAAAAGGGGCCTCAATTACGTAACTTCTCATCTTCTTATCTGAAGATGAGTCCAACGTAAATGAATCTATAAACAGACACACACTGAAGAATTACAGTCTTTTAAGTATGTATAATTCTATCACAAACCTTTTTTCTCATTTTTTGCCACTTGCTTCTTTCTTTCTGTCCTCCTAAAACCCCTTGTGTAGTGATATGAGATTTGAGCAATGTCTTGGGATTTTCAGAAGAACTAGAAAGACCTCTTAGAAAAGGGGAGAAATGTTGGTATCTACAGGTGTCCTATGACCAAATGTCTTTGTTTCCAGCTTTCTAGACTGAATGTCATCTAAGCCTCACCAGACAGTATACAGACAACAAACTTATCACTAACGGTAACACCAGTAAGGTTCATTGCAGGTAAATCTTTGCAGCATCAAAAACTAACTGTGCTGCACAGGGCAAAGACAGAGGTAAACCAGCACTTAGCCATGGCAAGGTAACACAAGGAATAAGGGAAACGGAAATGGAAATGAAAGAATGTGGGAACATAAACTTGAGCTTTGTGAAACACTGATTTCATGTCTTACCTTGAATGATCTGTTATAGTCTACCTCTTCTCAAGACAGAGCTCCTGCTAAAAATTTACCTGAATGGAAACTTTCAAGTCTTTGGAAAGATTCAAACATTCAAGTTTCTAAACTGATTTACAGTTTCTATTGGTAAGTCCATACTATTTTTTATACACATCTGTAATATCACTTTCAAATTTATTTAGGTAAAATAGCTTTAAAAATCAAAGGAATTGCTGTGGACCCTGTCGATCTTACTACAAGAAACCGTCAAAATGGATTGAATACTTGAAAGCCAGAAATTGAACTAATACATTTGCAGCTTTACAATGCTCTTCATGAACAAAGTAAAACACAATTTGCAAGAAGACTTTGGTTTGCTTCTTTGCAAATAAAGAACGAATTCTCACAAACTCCTTAAAAAGAAAGTTTTGCATCTGTTTGCTTTACTGTATGAGTTCATTAGCAAACCGATATTTACTACAATTCAAAATTCTTCTTCCCTTGGACAGTGAGATTCTCTATCCACTGACCAGGGAAAAACTAAATTGGAAGCAAACATAAATACTGTGCAAGATACCCACTCCTCTATATGCAGTCTATGAGGAAGGACAGATTATGGTCCCCAGGAAGAATAATAGATGATTATGTGCAATCAAATGTGAGGAATGGGAAGGCAAGTAAAGTCTTTTCCAGGGGTTATGAACTATGTTAAGGAAAAGATTTTAGAAGTGGCTAAGTACAAATGGAAAGATCTGAAAGCAGCAGAAGAAACCTATGCCACATGAATTTAAAAATACAATTTCAGATTCCAAAACAACAGGCATCTTTCTATGAGTTGATGTTGTCCACCAGAGTCCACTTGCATGGGTGAACTGGAAACGTGTTAATAGTTGCTTCTACTGAGGATATTCCTACTTTTCTACTAGCATCAAGGTTATCAAAACAGGAAATCCCTTTCTGTTGCTGGCAGAAACCTTTTTCTGTTATAACTTAAAGCTTCTGAGTGGGAAAACAATTACGCCTTCAAGAGGCAAATCATATGGAGTGTGATGGCTTGGCAGCACACAGTAGCAATTTCCACACATATCTGAGTAACACAGGTGCTAACAACAAACCAGATTACTGTGGGAGTAGGATATAGTTGCTACTGTAACAGGGTAGAGGATTCAATGTTTCAAGGAGCTTTAAAAACTGCATTTACACATACTGTATGACTTATTGTATGGCTTCATCTTTGTGCGACAGGTCAGGATGGATTAAAACTCATTATCATAATCCAAAAATATCCAAAAATTCTGTAACTTTGAAACTTATTTACTCTAAAAGGACTGCTAACCATGATAAGCAATAAATAATCGTAAGAAATTTTATTTTTTGTTAGTTTAAAGATGCTTCATCTTACAGCTGTAAACCCAAATTCCATTGTCATCAAGCCAACATACGAAAAATTGGGAAGTCACCCACAAAAGCACACTTCACAATTGCTGCCATTTGTAATTAGTGCTTTACCATGAACAACTTCCATAAATTCCCTGACACACTGTGTTCACAATGCTCAGCTCTTAAGAGAATTGAAAGATGAGGAACATTGGATTTGTCCTCTGGGGAGGAAAAGAGATTGTGTTTTCCCTGTTAGATCAGAGCCAAGAAAGCATTTATAGTGACAGCAAAAGCAGAAATGTGAGGGCAATTGCAGAACAGGACCTTCAAAGCAATTACTGTGACATTAAAGTCTTGAAGTTGATTCTATACCCTATGCAGTCAACCAGCTCTTCTGATGAAGATTGTCTAAAGAATATGTAAAGTTTTTTGTTCCACAGATCCACGTTTGTATCCTGAGTATATGACCAGGCAATTTCCAAGAGCAATAAGGATGTATTTTGGAGGCTCATTTTTATGAAATCAAGACAGACATGTTGTTGTCTGCTGTCTCACATTTCTTATAGGAAAAACAAGCAACAAATTTGTAGCCTCAAAACTGAGATTATGTTCTGAAATACATTAATCTCTTAAGAGCATCACACTCCTAGCAATAACACTAAGCAACATTCCCTCTAATTGCCTGGAATATCGTAACCAAGAAGTTGCATCCACAGTGAAAACATATCTCATTAACATTAAAAGTAAATCACTTACATGACAGCAGAGTAGAAAAAAAATGACAGTAAGTTTTTCCTATCTCAGTGATATTTCACCTGCCCATTACTGACAACACAATAAATTAGTACTAGTGTAGCTATATGCTCCTATTTGGCTTCAGAACCTTTCCTTACAAAATGCCTTTTGTCAGTTGTGACCAGCGTTCCACAAAAGATGCAGTTTCTCCCGTAGGTGTGCATGCTGGCTAAAAGTAAGGAAGTTTGTGGAGAAGTCAATAAAGGAGACAGGCTCTATCAATAACCTGTTACATCCACAATGATTTGTGACTAACTTATGCAGAATTGGTATGTGTACTCACAGCTGAGATACAATTTGATGTCTTTTCATTATACAGACAGTGAAATCCAGCATGAAGGTTTTCGTTAGCTTGAGTTAGAAATAATATGAACATTCCAAACTCCGGGCTGAAAGGAAGAAGTGTCTACACACTACCTTATGTCATGTGATTTGTAGTGTCTGTCCTAACTGTAGTCTTGGCTTCTGGCAAATGTGAAACAAGTCTAAAAGACAGCTCATGTACCTCTAACTATCCTGCACTTACTGTGATCTAAATATACACATGGTAACTTGTCGGTCAGACAAACTAGCTGAAATTACTTCACACAGAGAAAATTACCCCAAATCAGATGATCTGTGATAATTTGCTACTATGTGTTTTCTGTTCATGTGGTTAAATTAGCAAACTAATAAAATCCTTTACAACACAATATATTCTGCACATATTTTTGTTTCCAAATTTTATAATTAAAGAAACCTTTTTCCTCAAGGTGTTAGTTACACTATTTCTTGTATACCTCTTCCTTTAAATCCAGGCACACTATTACATTACCTCCAATTATACAATGTTAAGAGGGAGAGAGAAAAAAATCATAGCTAACTGACTATACAAATTCAAATTTAATTATATTCTGAATGCACTAGGCACTTTTCACGACCACAGGAAGACAAAGTCCAATACATCCCAGAGAGTTTAGAGTCTAGAAACCCCCTTAGAAATTATTTAAAGCAAGTCTGTCAAATTTTATTTTGGGTCTGACATATTGGTATTCACTGGAATAAAGACAATGACTGTGTGGTCCCAAGAGAAAGCCAGGAACCCTGTTAATCTGAATGTACAAACTCATAGCATTAAGGCACAAGGGTGCAGGCATATATACACCATACATACAGAATATGCTATGTATCGTAACTGCTTTAGTGACCAGTGTGATTTTTTTCTCTTCAGATCTTTCACAAAGAATACAATAATATCCGAAGTCTCCACAGAGCTGCTGTTGTGGCAGTTGGCTTGTTCACCACGTCCTATGTGTACAGGATAGGAAAAGAATGACAGAGTGGTCAAGCAGCTCGCTGTGACGGTGTTAAGGCACTCTAGGGTGTGTTTCAAGGAGAGTGGAATACATGCCTCCTGTATCTGAAGACTACGATAAACCCAAGACATGAACCAGTAGATCACTAAAATACATCCTGTCTGATAATAGTGCACTGAATATTTTTATGTACATATCATTCTGTTCTCTGCAGCAAAACACAATCTTTCCTCTGAATCAGGGAAACAAGTTTTGTCTTTAGAAAACGCTGTACAAGAGTCATAATTTCTTTGGCAGAGTCCGTGTAATAGGGAGGATATTTCTACTCCACTGTAGACAGTGCAGAAGAGCTGGGAAAAACTAGATCCTTTTGAACACTTCCAGTGGGAGACAGAAATTCCCAGCAGAAAAAGGGATGATGAAAAAACAGATTACTCACGATGACTGGGAAGCTTTCCTCCTCAGCAAATAGTCTACCACATCTGGGTCAGTCTCTAATAAGCTAATAAGCACTTCATTCTGTAAATCAGGGGAAACCTATGAAGACATAAAAAAATACTTAGTTGGAGGTTAATAACTTTTCACATACATTAATTTTGGTACTATGCTTAATCTAAATAACCAAGTACATTTACGGAGAGTATATAAAATATTCAGAGGCTTTCACTTAAAAGAGAAATTTCATGTAACAACAGATGAAGTAGGACTAAAGATCACTTTGTACAATGTTAGATGCTGATTACTGTTGAATAACCGGTTGGTATCCAGTTGGTTATTACATCTGGAAATAACAGTGGGATTACTTATGTATCACAATCTCAAAAGCTCCAGTTTAAGGTCCTCACTTTACACCCCCCTTCAAAGATCTGAAGACCTTTACAAATCTCCATCTCTGGCTCTCCAGCCACTCTGACCAACAGGCTCAGTCAGAATTTGTGTCACCTTCTTTGGAGCTGGGCCTTCTTATTTGCTAACTTTCTCTTTGCACTCTGTAGGGGGATGAACCTTCAAAACCCTTGATAGCTTCAGATGCTGTGGGATACAGCAACATCTCCTGGGCAGGTAGCAGAAATGGCACCCCAAAACCCGCACAAGTAAACTTTGTGCTTCCAACTGCACTTTACATGAGTCTTATCAATCCTGGAGTGAGTTTGTCTGCTTTGTCTGCATTACAGTGGAACATTCAACTAAAACTTCAAAACACTGAAACAGATGAAAACATCCAAGAAACTTGAACAGCCCAGGTTCACTCATGACAGATGGAACTCGATGTAAGACAATCTCAGCAAGGGGTCATCAGCTGGGCAATATATGTTTCTGGATGCAATCTGTCAGAGCCTGAATCTCTTGACCTTCAAGTCACACTTCATGGACCATTTGTTCCCCCTGACATTTCCTGGGAAATAGGAATAGAATTACTAACACATTCCCCAGAGGAATATCTCATTTTGGGAGATATTTAGGGAGTCAAGTTACATAAAAGGCATATTTCTCAAAATAAGGAAATAATCAGAAAATAAATGAAGATATGCATAATTTAATTAAAACTGACCCAAAATCTCTATGAAAAACTTGTGTAACCACCTACTCAGTTTTCAAAAATTGTATTCAGTCTCTGAACTGGAAAAATATCTTACTGATGGTCACTGATATACTGGTCTTTAAACAAATTTTTTTACAGGACTGTATTTTTGGAAACCTGGTGTGCTGTAACTTCTCCATTCAGACAGCCTTTCTATATACTAGAAGAAACTCCAGATAAAGTTTGATGGTAAAACATAATCCACACATTTTTGTCTGTAACTTACTACTCAGCTTTATATCAAGTAGCTTGTAAGAAACTACTGAGAGAACTTTGTCAGAAAAACAAAAACACATCTTGCCCTATTTAAAAAAAAAAGATAAATCAGTCTTTCATTCCATCAGAACAAGTCTTGAAAAAGTTCCACCAGAAGTTCAGTTCCAACAGAAAGCTTCTATGAAACCCAGACTTAACAGTTCTATTGAGTCATAGGACTTTTACCTGAATGAATCTGCAAGTACATTTGTACTGATTGTCTCCTTGCCAGCTATCTACTGGGTTTGGGGCTTCCTCCTGTGCAGCAATTTCCTTCAGTTTAGTTCAGTAACTTGGCAAGTGTAGAAATTATATGAACGTAATTCTAAACTTACACTTATAGAGAACTACAATATCAGCATCTCAGGAAGATGTCATCATAACTATTACTGAATTAATTGTTTCACTGGTAATCACACCTGAGTTGATGGATGAGAACTTGAAATTGGGGACAGAAGGGAAGCCAAGGCACTGCTGAAAAAACAGCTCTGGAGGACACAGAGGGATGTATCAGAGGGCTCCAGGGTTGTCAGGACTCCAGTAGAGTACCTGATATTCTGAGATATTGGGGTTGGGTGCTACTTGAGAGTCACAGCTGTTGAGACACAGAAGGATGGAGAGACCCTTGAAGTGTCTCCTTTGTGCTGTCCCTTGCCACTGATGTGGCACAGAAAGACAGCATGTGGGAAGGCCACAGTAGCCTCTAACAGTAAAAATACGAAATTTCATATACTCTGTAGCACTTCTTTGCAGCAGGACTGGCTTTGGGCACTAGGAGATGAAATGCATGACCAAGCTGCTGTTCTCCATCCTTCATGACAAGTCAAAGCCAGCAAGATGCTGGGTGGTTGAGTTGTGCCTCCTTGCATTCAGTCACTGGACATAGTCCAGAGAGAGGCAAAAAACAGTCATTTATACATCCCCATAAAACATTTTAATGCATCCCTAAGATTCGCTGAAATGGGCAAGATTTGGATATGAAAGTGATTATCATCACTGACATTAATGAAGCATGGTCAGATTCCATCTTCTATAAGAAATCCACTTTGGCATGCTACTGATGTTAACAATAGTTACTTAGTAAAAATGGTGCTCAGTATCCTGGGTTCTTCTGACAAACAGAATCTCTCTGACCCCACAAATGGCAGAATCATTCCAATATTGTGGTCTGGGTACCCCACCACATCCTGGTTTCCTAAGGTTTGGTTCAAAAATATTGATCCGTTTCAATGCTGAAACCAATCAGTTTTATAACCTCCCCAAATATAAAAGTTACAGAAAGAAAAAATAAACCAAACACAAAAGCAGCTGAGCATCAATACACTATGTTATAGCTATAGCTGAATGCCTAAGTCCAGATGTTCTTTTTTTAGTAGCATAAATGCCAAGTATAAACAGTAAAAGCTACTCTGGAAAACAAAAGAGATTTCTTTTCCCCACACTTTGTTTAACCTTCAGATGAAAGTGCAAGCACTAAAGAGATGAAGGAATACATCCATCAGAATTAAAAGAACCCAGATGCAGGTTAGTCTAACCTTAGCCCCATCCTCTCCACACTGAAAATCAGAATGTGTGCCTTAAGTATTATGTACTGAGATGTGTCTGTGCTGTGAGAAGTTCTTAAAGAGAAACAACAGTAAGAACTCTTCAAGTATTGCAAGTATTCTTATTCAAGTATTATCTTAAACTTGATAGTGCCATCCACACTCTGGACCAGCAGACCTTCACCCAAGAGTGTAGTTTGGTCATATTCTTTTCCTGGAATGAAAAATAGCACCTAGCATTTTCCCAAACTGTGAAAAGCATTAAAAAAATAAAACAAAAAAGAAAATGATTGCAAGTGTCTCACTGGTACAAGAATAAAAATAAAAGCCAGGAAAACCACAAAGAAGTTCATCTGAGGCAGGGCTTATGAGTGCTTTCTCATGCTCTACTCCCTGTTGAAATCTGATAGACATCTTCCATTTACAGTACTATGTGGCCATCAGCCCACAGTTCAGGCTCGTCCATCTTCTTCCAGCAAGGTCTCCAGCACTCAGCTTTGCTGAAGCACTGAAGGTTTCCAGAGTGCTCTTTCTGCTTTGGGAACGTATCTCCTCAGTTTTACAAACAGTGCTGCTTAGTCTCAGGACACAACGACCAAAGCTTTTTCCACTTTTGTCAAGACTACTGGTTTTGTTACAATGTGTATTTTTACTAAAATAAAGACAGAACAGTGCCCACCACAAGATCTGACTGGCCTCTGCTACCCCAGAGCAGGGTTCTCTCAGACACAAATCACACTGAGCTGACCTGCAATTTTGTACACAAAAAGAGCATAAGATAAAGCCACAGAATGAACTTCTCGGGTATCTGCTAGGCATGAGGAATGTGATCTAACTAAACTGTATCTTAAGTAAACAACATGTCCAAGTCCAAGGCTATCAGACTTCTTACGAAGAACTTCCTTGCTTCAGCGAGAGAACTGAAGGGAACTCAGGAACTACATAGATTTATGTTTTATTCCTTTTACCCAACTAACAAATGAGAAAGCTTTGTCCTTCCCTTCCTTTCCTTTCCATCCAACCAACAAATAAATATTGGGTAGGGAAGGCAATTCCTTAAATTCAATCCCCTTAAAGGGATCTCTTAATCCCTGCAGAAAAATTGTCTTCCTGACTTCCAAAACTGAGATGTGAAAGATCATTTTCAGTCTTGTCCATGCATTGCTCAGTATACAACTGAATAGCCAACCCCATCCCTTCCACAATCAATCTTCTAAACAATATACCCTTACCTATATAGAAACCATTCCAAGCAAGATGTAAGTATATTTTTTAATATTTTTACTTACTGCAAATCATCCTCCTTGCTAGAAGACCACTCTTTTTAACCAATAATTATTGATCCTAATTTAATGCAGCTTCTGCGGTTTATTTCGTCCCCTTCTACTTTAATACCAACCAGGTATTTTCTCATTTATCTCACAAATGCATACGAACAATATGAGAAAACATCCACTCACCATGAAAAGGGCTTCATAGTTTTCAATCATCTTTTGCACGACAGCTATGATAGCAGTACTCTCTTCAGCTCGGGCTGAGCTCTGAACTGAGAATTCTTTGTCCGTAGATTTCTGCTTGTGCAACAAGTTAGGGCCAAAGATGGTGGCCAGGTTAAGCGATGTCATTTTGTTCCCAGTAATCTAAAAAAGAGAATATAAATGAGGTGGGGTCTCAGAGGGCCTAATGTATACAGATATGTATATGGACACTTCTACACACACTCACACCCTGACACACACACACACCAACACATACACACTCTCTCCCCCCCAATTTGGTAGATGCTTCATTGATCAAAACCAAAACCTCGTGCTTGTCAATAAAAAATCAACAACTTTTAGAAACACCTTGTTTTGAACATCTCTGCAACACGCACTGTAGATTTTCTGGATATATTTTCAAGTGGATTAGAGGAGTAGAAGGTGAAAGTGTTTTTGGCCCTTAATTCCCCCGAAGCTCAACAGTGGCATACTCCTGAATGTAGAGAAACCTCCCTCCTACTTCACCATCTCAGCACATTGCTGTCTCCTAGGGTCAAACACTGAAAACTCCTGGCTTTCTCAAGTAGCAGTCATGATCTGAAACAAACACAGTGATACTTTTCCACGTTTAAACTGTTTAGATAATTAAGGAGCAGGCTCATTGTTTTTATTAGTATTTTCCTGTATTTCTAGAGCATGCCAAATGTTTACTTGTTAGGTGGCTTTTTTCAGTTTGTTGGGTTTTTTACCTTTTTTCCTACTTCTATAAACCTGTGCTCAAGGAAGCAACAGTAACCTGAATTTTGAGGAAGTAAAAGGCTAGGAATACATACTAGACTAGACAGGAATTACCTGAAAAATATGTCTCATACATTATAACATCAAAAATTTCATTGTCATATTTGTGATTAGACTACTATTTTCCCCTTCTATTCCTTCAACAAAGCAAAAAGTAGAGGTCATTTGAACTAATAATTTTTTAAAAGGACATAAATAGGGACCAAAAAGAGGTAGTAAAAACAGAATTTCAAGAAATGGGTTGTACAAAACAGATGTTTTCAAAGTAGTATTTTTAAAATATTTTTGTAGCTGATCATTGAATGAATACTCTAGTCAAACTTAAAAGTGCACTGACTGCATCTGGTTTATTTTTGAAAGAGCTCAACTAGACAGCCCAGAAATGACAGTAAAAAGCTTGTCTTTTTATTGGTAGGAGCACTGTGTAATGTTGGAAAGACATCTGTACTAAGTAGGTGCACAGGCAGTCACAGCAAACATGCTGGCTCTTAGTTTAGAGACTCACCCCAGCATGACTGTGAGAACAGCACACCCCGTTATTTGCACACCCCCGAGCATCCAGCTGTTCTCCGGTGACCTGCTTTTTAAACTCAGTCCAAGCTTTGAGCCACCACGGATGCACAGGCACACGACGCCTCAAGTGTGCTGCGGCAGCCTCTGGCTGTGCCCAGATCTGCATGCAGACTGTTTGTACAAACAGTGAGCCTTTTCTTAAGGGCAGCCTTAAGGGCATCCTTAAAAAATGTTGTAAACATTTCCACTGAAATTAACTGAATGAGTAATTTTAATAAAGGTAGTCATCCATCTTCATCTTCATGAGAGAAGGGCTGTTGAAAGAAATCAAGAAGAGGGCCTGTGTGCCAAAGCTTGGCTGTTTTCCTTCCAGTGATAGCAAACAGTCTGATAAAATACTTTCTCTTGCCCTGTATGCCTTTATTCACTTAATTATTCATAAATAGCTTAACAAATTGTGAGCAGAATACTGTATTATCTATAAAAGGTATCCAGTTGCACATAATATTCCTGATGCTTACAAAACTGCCAAGACAGCTTACATAAATTTGCCTTGCCAAAATACCTGTGGCAAAGCTGATGTACAACTGCTGAGCCAAATCAACTCTGTTAAGCAGCATCTCCTAGCCCTGCAATAAGATCCTCTTGGGTACATTCCTGAACCAACAGAGAACTCTTTGCAGGACCAGAGGGACCATGACCTTAGCTGGCTTATACGTGTTTTTGAGCACAGTAAAACTGTTACACGCTGCTCTTTCTAAATGCTTTCCATCACAATGATATAGTTTTTTATCAAGTCCTTGCTGAGAACAAAAATAATAGCATTTAAAGTGGATTTAAAAGTCAAATAGGCCTTGAAGTCACATACAACGCTGGAAGTTAGGACCAGTAAAGATAGAATAAGTGGAAATCAGGACTTGACGCAGAAATTTGGAAAAACTATGTCTCAAAGTGCCAATTGTTAAAATCGGACAACTGCAAAAGGCATCCAGATTTGACAAAACCAGCAGGATTTTCCATCTGGAAGACAAAATTCTCTCGGAGTTTCTGAAGAATCTCAGAAGTAACGTTAGAAGTAGTCTCTGCTGCAGTTCAGAGGAGTGAGAAGTCCTTCCATGGATAAAACAGTGCAATTTGGTCAAGCAGTGACAGACTATATCCATTTTATCCAGTTAACAGAGTAGCCACCTTTTACACAGCAGCCTACTAGTCCAAGCACTTCCCTGGCAGGAAATGGGAAACCTGGATTTTCAGGTCTTCCGTAGTGTGAATGGGCACAGGTGCAGACGTGAGAATGCTCAGGGCTAGAGCTCAGCCCCACAGCTGTGGGCATTCTTGTCTCTGTGGGGTGAGTGCACACCAAACTCTCCACTGAATTTGGTCCAGACTGCAACAGTTAAGGAGGTCAAAAAGAAAAGAGGCAAGGACGAACCCTGACTCCAGTGAGTGATGAGGTCTGTCAGCTGCAAGGATACAGACAGTTCCTGTCCTCTGTTTTTTATTTTTCACTACCCAGTGCACACAAGGAAGCTAAGAGAACGAAGAAGCGAACTGCTACATCCAAAGGTCATATAAAAAAGCAACAACAGAGAATGAAAAGAAAACAAAAAAGCATATTCTTGCATGCTGACCTTTTCTGAGTACTTTTTCCATAGAATATAATAGGATAAAACAAGGCAGTGGGGGAAGGATGGATGACATTAGATGTTCTTAACAGCAAGGTTGGTACACTGTGAATCTCCCAAAGGAAGTGGTAGATGCTTTACTGATTAGGTCATACAAAAATTAAACTTTCATAGCCCTAAGAACATAGTAAACAACTAAATGGCAGAAATGCAGGCAAATAGATTAAGTCTCTCCCATCGTTCACGGGTATGCCACCACTGTGTATGTTCCAAGGCTTTAAAGGTCTCTTTTCCGACCACAAATTAAGTAAAGTCAAAGGACACATGTGACCAGGACTTACCTCTTGGCCATCCTTGTCTTTGGTGTCTTCTGCATGGCCAGCTACTGTGGAGAGGAACTGCAGCAGCCGGTGAAGGGTATCGCAGTTACAAGGAGGTAGAAGATAAATGAGAAGCTGTAAGGTGCTTAGCTGCTCATCAGGCTCTAATACTAAGAGGGGAAAAAATACGTTCTAAGAAAATCACTCCAACTAACCTAAAAGCAGAACAAACATACGGTTCCCATCCCAAAGGAAGGTATAGGAATAGCTTTGTTTAAGAATCATTTTCCTTACAACGTCAGGAGAAAAAGAGAAGACTCCCAAGGAAACATCAAAAGTATAACTACTGTTATGGGATTTTTGCCTTAATTGGTCAACATTTTGCTCACAAGTTCATAGGATCTTTTCTCATTCTATAAGAGAGCAAAATCCATGTTTTATACTCCATCAGCAGTGTTTCTGGACTCAAATATTCTGCTTACTTTTCTACTTACTCCATTCATTTAGGTATAGCTACTGGCATGTACAGTAGCTGGCAAGCATTCCAGTCAGGTTTATGCATCAGCCATTTTAAATCAGTTTTCTTACAATTTTTCATCTTGCAGAGGTACCGGGAGATTGGAAAAGCAATACCTTTATACCCAGAGGTATAAAGGACATTCTGCAACCACCACCACTTGAACAATCTAGCATCTAAATGGTAGCCAGTGACAAAAGTGGGACAGAGGCAGGATCTCAGACATGAGGGCTAGAAAGCATCTGAAGAACACATACCAGGCAGCTGCTTAAGCTTGAAAGGTCGAACTTTACTTTTTCCTAAATCCCTGAGAGTCTGCACTTGGGTCTTAGGCAACACAATTGGGCGTACTTAATATGATGGCTTTGAGGACCATTAACTATGAAAAAACTTGAATTTTTGAAGCCAGGCTGGAACTTTGGTCAGTGGACAGATCTAAAAATTTTAAGATACGAGTATGCAAATGGCAGTCTGTGAGCTGGTACTGCTGGATCAATGACAGGATGAGGTTTTAACAGACAACATGAATTCCATCCTTACAAATGCAAAAATATGTATAGTTAGTGAAATCTTTCTTGTTCTAGTTTTCCGGATTACACTTATACAGTATAAAAACCAAGAAGAGACCTCAGTAAATTTATACTAAATAATATACTACATTATTTATATTGTATATCTACTATATTATATCTTATATATATACACTATTGTATATTAGAAAATACTATATTCTTTATAGTGTATTATACAAATATTTGGAGCAAATCAAGGCTAGAGCATTAAAGGAACAGAATAAAAGAAGGCTATTAGTAGAGATCAAAGACTTTAAACAAATTAGCTTTTCAAAATTGATAAATCAAGATGCTGTAAAGCTCACAGAGAGTGTTGATGAAAGGTGTATAAAGTTCTCTGGTAAGAAGTGGGTCAGGCATGTCACGCAGAAATTCCTTTAACAAGGCAGCAACATCATGAATGCTGTGCTCTTCATCTAATACAACATCTATGCCTCGGTCAAACTCTTCGCGTAACTGAAAAAGATCACGAGAGAAAACCACAGTCACTTATTGTCCCAATTAACACATCCCAACACAGAAAATCTTTTAAGAAGTAAATTTACTCATTTTCACTTTCAAGATTGAGCACGACTAGTCTTTGGTAAGGTCAAAGATGTAATTCATGTCTAATTGCTGCTTATTCCATGATACATAACGTTTGTACCAGATTGTAATAAAATATAATTTTTTTCCCAGCTAATATATGACACGCTTGTATGAAAACATGTATCCAAGTATAACTTTTGCAGAAAGACAAGATTCATAGCAAAGGCAGAAACCAGACAGAATAAGGAAAACTACAAGACTACCACCTTACTGCACTATCCCTGGACTCAGAAAGACTAAAATTGCATGTCGTAACATTTATGATTTTGTACAAAAACATTATTAATAAGATCATGTTAATATCCACCAAATTCACACTTCTCTTGCCATTAAGATAGACAGTAAGCAGACAGGTTCACTAAGACTTCACAGCATTCCTACCACACACTTTGCTCTGCCTTCCTAATTTAGTTATACTCATTAAGTGATCATCATTATGGAACACACAAACTAACACCATTACAAGGTATTGGTTTTTTTTTTCCCCACTTTGGTCCTCAGCCAACTTCTGTATAATTCAAAGGCATCACACTTCCCAAAGGCAGAAGAAAACCCTCTCCCAAATCCAAGATATTTTATGAAAAGATAAAAGCCTGCCCTTCTGGAGGCATTTTCCAGCATCAAGAGCAGAATACTTTCCTCAGGCTGACAGCTTCACCTTTTACTCTTTTCATTTTGAAAACAGTCAAGATGTTTTAAAACTATTTCCTAGAAAAAATTTGTACCTTTGCTAACATTATGAGGCATCACAATATCACACCTATCTTCCCAGAGAGTGATTACAGCTAAATCTTATAAACAAGGAAACCTGAGGTATCAGGTTTCTTCACCAGGAATATTACAAACATACCAAAGAGAGGAAAGAAGCTAAGTCACAAGCAACTATATGCCTGTGATAACTTGTAGCAAATCTTGACCACATGCAAATTTATCCCGAGTGTGTTCAGTGTGAAAATCCTGCATTTTCAGCTGAGATTGTGCTTTCATAATGTGTGTGAAAGGTATTCACTAAAAAACACAGCCTCCATTCTCATTTATTAAGATTACTTTTAACATTATTAGTATCAGTCATTACTAATAATGAATAATTATGCTATGAAGACCAGAACATGTTCTTTATCTAGTATTATTCTTTGATTTATGGTCAAAGATTTTCCAGTGCCAACTTGGGGACTTCATTCCCAGCTTAATTCTACTCTCCAGACTGGTAACAAATGCAGAACATCCCTGTGGAGCACCATAAATTACCTAAATCCAGAAGATTGTTTTTGCACTTAGTGCTCAAAAGCAGCTGAGGAAACAGATTAGCACTGCATCAGGAATTCAGACTTCTAAAATAGCTGTCTAAATCATAAACTGCTTACAGTCTTGAATATGGCACTTCTGATCTGATATCCTGTGAGACCTACGGAGATGTCCTAAGCAGCAAAATATCATAGAAGTTTTGGTGAGACGTAGCCACATTTCCAGCCCAGTTATCAAGGCTGTTAAAACCATACATTGTAAGTTTCAACTTTAAGTCTTTCATACTCCGTTCACATGGAATGCTTTCAAACTTTTCGAAGATACAGCTGGTAAACAACAGCATCCATTGAATCTTACGATATGAGAGATGAGGACATCTATGCTGGAACAGGGGATAGGAGAGCAGAGCTCCAGCTATTTCACTCTTCATCCTCAGGGTTGAAGCTGCCACAACGTCACCAGGCCCAGCATTGAGAGTTGCCCACCCCAACCTTGGCAACAGCGCTCTGCTCGAGCATCTGTTCCGGGGACAAGATGGTACCTGGCATCCTGATGCACCAGACCTACCACCTTGAGCCAACATGAGCTCGGGAATCTTTGTCCTACACCCCAGTGAACATGGAGGAGGTTTGCAAGAGATTATGTGTTCTAGATTTTCTCTTCCTGCTCACCAATCAAAAAGCCCCCTGGCACATGCATTTACTTATTCATGTATTTACTGCAACAAACTACAGTTGAAACAGGACATTTTCTAACTGGGGAAGGAAGGAAAACAAAATACGCTTACTTTCTACACAAGAAAAACTAATGAACAGCTGAAAAAGCACACCAACATCTGAGTGCTGGGTTTGGCTTTCTGTGGTTCAGAAAATGAGTGGAATTTTAATTGAATCCAGACTTTCCCATGTGTTCATGTTGACAGCATTTATTACTGTAACTGCAAGGGCCAAGCTCATGCTTCCTTGTTGCTTAATGAAATATATCAATTTACTTAGTTCAATAAATTAGTCCATGTAATAAAAAACATAGACACCCAAATCTCTTGATTTCCTCACATTTTGAAAACAGAATAAAAGTGGTAAAAGTTATTGATGATCAAAGTAAGGCTTAGTTTACAAGTAAATGATAGAAGCTCTCTGCTTTTTCTCCAGACATACCATGCAATTGTACTCACCCCTAAATGAAAATACATGTTTTGACATTGGAGCTTGCAATGCAAATGTGAGGCAACTTCAACACTTTATCTAGTTCAGTGTTTATCTGAAAACTGCCTCTGCAGATGTTTTTTTAGCTTGGTGTTACACCAGCTACTCTGGAATAGGAGCTGCTGGAGAATGAGCTACAAATCAGTAGGCTATACTGCCCTACCAGCCAAGATCAATTCAGTCTACCTATTCAAGGTAACTTTCCAGAATGATAAAACATTACACTGTGAAGTTTTTGCAACTTTTTGCAAAGAACTATAACTTCTGGGATCAGATGCAGTCAAGCTTTCTTTGGTGTTTTTGGTCTTACACTTCCTGGAAGGGGTATTTTCCTGTAACTTTTTATCCCCTTCTTATGCATCACACAAACACTAACCACTGTTCTCCGCTGCTCTAATTCAACAAGTATTCCCAGCTTCTGGGAATAACAGTCCAGTATCTAGGTAGGTAACACCTCCTAGCACTTGACTTTGTCTCTGGAACCTAATTGTACACTGTCTTTGCTTTTTCATCATTTGACTGAGACTAAGACTTGGAAGGGTCTGCTCTGACCTTGAAGTCTAGAAGGGGTAAAAGAAAGGTGATATTTAGGAGCAGCAATCCTAGGATCAAATAAATTGTTCTGTACTTGCATGTTTTCTCATACCGTGAGTTTTCCAAAAAAGATTTACAGTTTGAGTTTACTTTGGGAGCTTCAGCTGTTTCTGAGATGAAACGAACAGCCAAGATTTTTTTTTCCCTGCAGTGTGACCTTTGGAAAATTTCTTCACTGTAGTTTATTTGGATCTCCAACCCTGTGCTACTTTTGCAGAGCAAAACATACAGAGACTGTTAACCTGCTGAGAACCTGACAAGGATTTCACCAGATGTAAAAGATACTGGAAATGCCTGTTATGAGCCATCAAAAAACCAATGAAGTCACTGACCCAGAAAGCCTAAATTTCACCATGCTACGACGGGAAAGAAATCACAACAAAAGGAATCAGATTTATTTGTATCATTGCTGATGAAGGAAAACCATATCCAATCCACTCACCTGTCTTACTCTCTTTTTTGAGCTTCCAACTCTGAATATTCCTACTGTCTGGAGACCTGCAAGTGTAACACATCATAGCACTGTTTTATCGTTTAATTTTCTCCTGAAAATTGCATTGAACCAAAGCATTCTGACCTATGTGTGTACTTAAAAGAATAAAATAAAAAAGGAACATATTTCTCCACAAACTTGTATTTACGATGTTGAGGCAAGATTCAGTTTTGATTAAGAAGCCATCCACTGTGGTTTTTAAGGATCACACTTAATCTGCAAAATGGCACCTCTGTGACATTTCTGGTGATGCCACTTTGGTAGTGCCACTGCTATGAGGAACAGAGGTATGCAGAGACTGAGGCACTACTCAGGGTTTGGAGGTGTAATTTCAGAACTGACATCAAAGGAAACAGGCAGTAAAACAACTAAATACGTGGGCATTGAGCTGTGTCTTTGGATACAGGAAGAAGTTGGTATTTGGGGTTACTCACTGGCTCTAAAGTGCCTGTCAAGACAAAGTTGAGAGTTTCCTTCAAAGGTACATAAATAGGGCACTCAGGCAGACTATGAGAGGGAAGAACTTTAACTGGGAGTTGTGTGCAGCTTATAAGGTAGGAACAGCTATCAAATAGAGGGAAAGCTATAAAGGAGCATTGTTGTACTATAGGCAAAGTACAGAAGTGTGTCATTTAGACTCAAAGTGATTAGGAGATTGGTGTTGCCTGCTATTTCATAAGAAATCAGTTCAAACCGTCAAACCCTGTAGAAAGCCACTACAAATACAACAAATTATAATATAGCTCTCGAATGGGCGTATCTTGCAGACTAACAGGACCTGAAAAATTTGAGGGGTGACATGGTCTTTAGCAATGACCATGTGAGTGGAAATTTTAGAGCCTTAAGGAGCTGTGTACATAATAAAATTTTACATGGTTATACATTTTTGCAAAAGGGATGAAATTATCTATAAACTTGGAAGTTTATGGTCTAAAAAGGGCTATTCTGCAGCTCTCATCTCTACTGACATACAGGAGATGTAATTACAATTACCTTGTGAAACAAATGCCTTTTGACAGCCATTAGGCTACACTTGCTTGCTGGAGATATGTCACCTTGAGCAGTGTTTGGAGTTGCATATCTTCATCAGAGAAACTCAGATAGGATTCTGCTTTTTAGTTTTTAATCTCAACCTAACACCTCTTTTTAAATCTTCTTTCTTTGGTTAACAGAAAATTACACTGATGGGCTATCATTTAGTAAAGCCAGGAACATTGGGAGGGAATCATGTGAGATGGAGACACACCCATGGGGCAAAGCCTGCAGGCTGGTTACCCGTTCCTACACACACATACAGTGTTTGTTCTACACTGCAGGTCTACAAAAAGTCAGGCCTTTTTATCTCTGGAACATGATCCCAGGGAAAACAGGGAAGGTGAACACAGACAGGGGCTTTTATGTCTAAAAACATAACCATCTTTGTCATATAATGTTCAAAATTATCCTTTAAAGCATTCATCAGAAACTGCTGGTGATTTGTTGCTGAAAAATTGACCCAAAGGACTTATGCATACAAGTAAGTATTTTCAGAATCAGCAGCTTGGTCCATCATATAGCCTGGAATGATACTGCTACAGTGTCCATCTTCTATTATCTTTAAATTTCTCTCAGTGCCAATGACTTGTAGACAGCAGATTAAATTGAAAATTGAAGAATTTGCACCAGATTATATCAGATTATTGCATGGTGGTGTATTACAGTTTACTCTTAATGCACAATAACCCACCATAAATTTCCTTTAAAGGGAAACTTCAATGTAAAGCGAGTATTTTCATACAGAGCATCACATAGAAAAGAATCTTTGTTATGGCAGTGGGTTAAGAGGATTAAAAATTTTATCACAGATGATCAAGTAAAATCACAGTATCCAAATGATACTCAGATGGATGGCTTTTTTGTCTGACTCAGATACTTTTATGTTCTCCAAACTCAACTACCTTTGTTTAAAGGGATGGAAGTCATTCATCTCAAACTTAATCATCCCATACTTGTCAGCCATGGTATCTAATCTCTGTAAAAGACTAACAATGACTATCTTTTGCCATGTTCCTTGATATTTGTCAGGAAGATAGTTTTCAATTATGAATTGTGAAAGCTCAGCATTGTTGTTTAAATTGTAGTCCCTCACCAGCAAAAGCCTTTCATTCAGAGTCAGTAAATTATTTCTTTCTGGTGAAATTAGCATCAAATACATCATTTGCTGTTGCAGTCACCATTATTTTATGGTGTGTTGATTATCTGGCCATGTGATAAGTCCATCTTGCTGTGGCCAAGTTACTTCAATTATCATTAATAAACTTTACAAGACTAAGATACATCGGCAGAGATGGTGAGCAGATACCTAGATTGACTATTGTTTCTGCATTATGTAAAGCTGTGGGAGGTCTGTGTCTGGAAAATCATGAACACATGAGAAGAATATGGGCAGGAGTCTGTAATTTCCTTTAGAGAGAGCAGGCCTGAGCCTGACGCTGGTCAGGAGGAATCAAGCCAGAGACAAACTGAGTATTCAGCCTTCAAGCCTTGCAGTGAATAAAAAGAGGCTTCTTGGAGCTTAATATATATTTAGCATGGAATTCTTTCTTATTCTGAGCCTCCATCTTCAAATATCAAGTCTTGCACTACAGTATAAATAGTTCATCTAGCTCTCACACCTTAAGATCCACTGGTTGTGGAGAGTGACTCCAGACTGACTGGCACATTTCAAACTTTTCACTCTGAAGGTACAGGTAAACCTGTGGGGTGTGAAGAGCCATTTCTGCAGAGCTGAGCACCCCAGTACAAGATGAGTGACCTCAAAGCAAAGCCCCTATCCCTATGCTCTATGGGCCAGTTTACAAGCTTTTAGCATAGATCTTTAGTTTGGGAAGTTATCATGCAAGTAATTACTTGTGAGACAGTATTTTTAGCAAGAGGCAAAACAGGATGGAAAACGTCTAGCTTTCAAAGATGTTCTTGCAAATGGAAGCATATACTTGCTTCTCAAAATAGGCATTTATTTATATTATAGCAAAAATACATCTGCCACTCCTGGGAAAACAAAATATTCTTACCGTGCTTTTCCAAGTGCTGGCAGCAACTATCTACAAGCCGGGGAACCTGCCTGTAAATAGGGTTTAGGCTTAGTTTCTTATCTCTTGCCTTTTCTTTCTTGCTCTGGGCTTCTGCTGGCAAAGAGAGCTGGAGAGCCTCCAACAATCTTGACTGATTGTCATCAAGATCTGTAATAGAGTCCACAGACATCGCGCCCTGTAAAACACACATACGTGAATAATCAGTAGGGCTGCAGAAATCTCAGCACCACAGGATGTCCAACAAAGACTTTTGCCTACCTGCATTTCATACAAACTAATATAAAAATACAATTTGCTACAACATTTTTATAAATTAATGAAGTTATAATACCAGTGTAACGGATGGAAAAATCACAGTGGTACCAATGTTATTCTTATCATATTACAAGGAATTAAAACATTGAAAAAACTAAATGCTTTCCACTCACTCGCTCCCTCTTTTTACTGTTGAAAGCCTGCACGTACTGCAGGGCAAGGATGAATCACGGTCTGTGGGTGCACCTCAGCAGTACCATATCCATGTGCATGGAGATATACAGGTATTTCTAGATCTTATTGCCTACTTCTTCTGTAGCTTGGACCATTGTATCAGTGAAACTTATGCAAAATGATTTACAACCATACACCATATACAGTTAACAGTTAATACCACAAATACATACAGCTATGGAGTTTGAAATAACCCCACATTATCACAGAATAAAGATACACCAGGGAAGTTCAGGGGTAATATTTTTTAAATAATTCTACTTCACTTATCTTAATATTTCAAAATCATTAAAATTCCAATGAAAGCTTTGAAAGCCAGGTTTGCATTACAGCAAGGTACAGAAGTTCAAGCAGTCTGTAAAGGATAAAGCAGCACAAGCAGCAGGAGGTTTATGGCATGTTTCAATGTCCACACTTGAAAAACAAGACTATTTTTTTTCAAACCACAAGATTATTTTCACTTCAAAATTATAATTTCTCTCTCTGTTCTTGAACTTACAAGGTGAAAACATACTAGGGAACATGTAAGCTTACAAATAATAATAAAACAGAAAGAAAAATTTCAGGTTTTATTTCTATTAAAAAAATCTGTTGTAAACGATTTTCTTTCTTTAAGAAACAAAGCATAAATTTTACTATAAAATGTACTGTTCAGGTATGCAGCACGTCATCCTAAGAAATAATAAAGAAAATGTAAATTCCTACTCAAACCTTTGCTGACAACGATAGTTTGTTAAAAGCTATCTATAGCTGACAGGTAATTCATAGACTGCTAGTCAGAGCTCTACGTCTATTAAATGAGAACTGTACAATTGCCTACAAGGGAATTTCAAGCTCCAGAAGTATTTTGTTCCATCAACCTAGCCAACTGAACTTTACGAAGATTTCCAACTCACAGGCAAAACTCACAAAAAGTCCACTGAGATTTCAAATTCATTGATAAATTTCTAGTTCATAATATCTTTTAAAAAAAACCATTTAACTTATCAGGTATAGTTCTGTTTCTTGTAACTCATGATAGATGTATAAATGAAGTACAGTGAAGTTTTTTAGATTTTTTTTTTTTACCCACATTACTATAAATAATTACTAGATCCTTCAGAATGCAACTTTTGACCTTTATTTCTGATGTCTCTCAAAAGTACATCTGCTTGATTCCCTTTACCATTTCCTGCCAACAGGAAACAAAACAAACAAACCAAAAAACCCTCCAAACCAAACAAGGACCTCTGGCTATGATCCATGTGTGTAAAATTCCAACTGAATAGTTTTTTGGTTTTGTTTTATTTAAGCGTTTGGCATTCCAAACATCAAATGAATCGATTGACACTGAAAATCCTAACACCATCCTCACCACTGCAGCCCCTGTGTGACAGGGCCCTCCTTTATACCCTGCCTTTGCGGGTCCTTTCCTGTCTGCAAAGCATCCTCACCTCATGAATCATTATCAGAGTCACTTAAGTCGGATTCAGATCCCTAAAATAGATGCAAATACAGTCAGTTTGACGCTGTCCTTGGGCATTTTATCAAAGTTGTGGATTAACTGGCACACTGAGCTGGCTTTAGGAAGAGTGACCTTGAGTTCAGTGACTGAAGTCACTGCTTGGCAATGCCAAGTCCAGGCCAGCTCTGATTTTACAAAGGGCACAGGAAAACATTACCAACATACTCCACCGATCCAGCTCAAACTCAGCCAGACCTGTTAGTCTGGGCTCAGACAGACCTACCTGACTGCTGAGGAGCAGTGGAGGAGGAGACAAACAGTGCAATGGTGCTCAAGAGATAAAAGATAAATGCAGGCTTCTTCACCATCCCCTAAATAAGCTCAGGGGAGAGGAGTAAGTGTACTAATAAACAGAATTATAAAGACAGACAACATATGGGACATGAGTTGATATTAATGTTAAATAATTGACAAGTCATAAAGTTCATTAGCTAAGTTCATTCCCTAGAGAAAATGCCAGCTCCCTTATGTCACACTGCCCAGCTTAGTCTACTCTTACTTGTCTGTAGGTGAGCCATATCCCGCTGCATCCTCATGGCTATGGACTAAAGGCTCCAATTCAGTACTCTGAAAGCTGCAATGCCAGTACTGACAAAAAAAAAAAAAAAAAACCCAACCTAAAACCAACCATCCAAAAAAATGAAACAAGCAAAACCCTCCCTCTGTTTCTAGGAACTTGGTCCTGATGGAGCTCTATGGATGTACCAAAGGATCCATGATCCTTCTGCTTGCTCACTGGTCAAATGCAGAAATCTTATCACACTTTGTGAAAAGAACAGCAGATGGCTCACCTCTGGACACATGAGTTCTCTCTCCCTCCTATGAAAAAAGGTTCTGAAGCCCATGAGTGCATGCAGGGAACTTTTATTTTTTGTCACTGACTGCCAATTCTGAAAGTTCATGGGTTTCCCCTCACACTTAGTCAAGTTACTTTGCACTTTTGTGTGAACCCAAATGCCTGTTTACATGGTTTGCACAGACTAAGAGATGTGCATTAATGCATACACAAGACTGTAAACATCATGCTTTCAGCTATTTGCAGACAGAATATAGACACTTCAAGCTTCAGCTGGCAGCTAGAGAAACAAAGAGCCCCATGATCCACTTTCTGCCTTCTCTCAACTTGCAATTTACTTCAGTTCTACCCCTGTTAAACCCTGGTTTGAAGAGCCCAACAGAGAATTTCTATGAAACAGGTTTTATCCTAAGTATGAAAGAAGGTGAGGAACCTAAGAAAACATTTTCTTTTCCAGAGTCTGTTCTTGTACCTCAATTCTTGCTCAGATTTCTTAAAAGGGGTTTTACTCAAAGTCTTTTATTATGCAATTTTTTTTCTCCCACCATTGCAAATGAAACCAAAAAGCAGTTAAGTCTAGAACCTCTATTCCATGGTAACAAAAGAAATAAAAATTACTGCTATTACTAACTGTAGAACTGGAAAGTTCACATCGTAAAATTTACTTACAAGGAACAGAATTATGCTAAAAATTGGTAAATTTTACATGTAGCTTAATATTCAACCTAAAACCACCACACTGTGTTCTGCTGCCAAAAGCATCTTCATAGCATGCAGAAACATCCTTCAAAGACCCTGGTACAAATCTAGTCTGACAACTCCTTACTTACCACCGAGGATATGATGAGGGTTAGATCACAAGGATTTTTATTAGTATTAGGAAAGGGATTAATAGTTAGATTTATTATTACTTTAGAGCTAGATTAAGATAAGTATACCTATAAATACCAAACACACAGGTTTAGTCTTTCCCTGCTGAAAAAATTAGGTTGAAGACAGATGGAATTCGTTAAATCTAAAAGACTTAGACAGAAGGAGGTAGATAAAGGGAGCAAACAGGAAGATTTCTAGATAATCCCTCTGCCTCTTCACGATCTGTAACAGACTTGCAGAGCCTGTATGATCTTTTCCCACCAGCATCAGCAAAAGAAGATTCCCACTACAGTTAAGAGTTTTCCGATGTTGACGAGACTGACTTCCACCTGAAAAAAACCCATTATTCAAACATAACAAAAAAATATTCCACAGTCCACACACACAACAGGTTTTTCCTGGCCCAGCTCTGGACCTACTGTCACACAGCCCACTGTGATGTGTCAACTTACACGCCTCCTTGCTCGTGGCGCTGGCTCAGGTGTGTTAGGAGAAGTGGATTCATTCGGTGTTTCTGAGGTTGAGCTGAGAGATGAGTTACTGCTTGAAAGTTCTTTGTTCTGTCTTTTAGCTCCAAATGGCAAGAGAAAGGCCACAAAATCTGAAACATCTTTTTGCTCTTCTCTCTGAGAGTCTTGCTTGAGCTTGTAGGCCCGGTCATTAGCAATCACTTGAGACAAAGGCATTCCAAAAGCCTGGGGAATAAATTCTGCAACAACAAGAAGAAAACCCTAATATTTACCAAACAGCTGATATTTCTTTAGCACAAAAAGAATTAACTGTTAAGAAAAACAATCCAATATCCCTTTAAATATACAGTAGTTCCAATGAAGTATCGGACTGAATAATAAGAACAACAGCGCCAGGTAATTGTAGCCCATGGTATCTAAATCCTGTTTCAAGTCACATCATGCAAGATGTACTGCACAGAATCTTGGAAAATTGTTTGAGATCAGATCTAATTAAGATGTTAACTTCCACCAAAAGTAACTGAAGTCAGGCACTTCTGGTTACATATAGATGGTGCAGAGGGGCATCAGAAGCTCTCGTAACCATCCTGAGACTGGGGAGCCTTGTTGGACTGTGCCAAAGCTCTCTAATGTTTCAGATCCCTTCACCAGGCTCCTTTCTCATAAAGAACTCAGGAGGACTCTGCTGTAGGGCACCAGAGTCAAGAGGTACTGGCATGTGCACGGGTTTCACTACAGTTCAGAAGAGTATGAATCCACCTGTGCAGAGACCTTCGAAGCACTTTCACCATTGAGACTAAGCCTTCAAGCAAATGGTTTTAAATTTACACAAGAACTATACTGTTTTAAATACTGGTAAGATTAAACCTGTTTAATAGTGGTATGTCAGTATAAACAATACAATAACTTTGTAAATACTCTGTAACAATAAAAAAAACCATGGACACATGGAAATACAAGAGAACATGTTTGTCGCAATTAACAAAAAACATAATCCCATCCCACATCAATATAACTGTAATGTACAAAACCAGCATATACCTCAGGTCTCAAAGTAAAATGCTTAAATATGTTACAAAATAGGACAGTGTTTTGCAGTGATTCAGTCAGCAACTAACAATCAAATTCTCATCATTAATTTTCAAATCAGACTTATCTGAGATTAGCAGAAGCAAAGCCACTGAAACAGATTTCCAACTAGAGCTGGTTTGTGCTCAAAAGAAATAAAAAAAACAACTATTGATGTTATTCACCCTGGTGAAAATGAGTGCAACTTCTACTAGGTTCCAGCTTCAGACCCACTCGTATCAGGAATAAATAAAACACCAGAGATTAAAACCAATTTTATAGGCATCAAAAAAGGAATTATAAAAAAAAGAAGCACAAGGAAAAATTCTTAAATACTATACTTCTCTTTTGCCACAATCGTGTAAATAATTAAAGGCCAAAATTCCTCTTGGGATTTTAAGTCTGATTAGGTCTTTGATGATACTTCCAAATTGTATCTGGACTTAAAGTAAGGCATTGAAAAGAAGAGGGTATTTTAAGAATCTTGAATGAGGACACTACTAGTCTATCACACTAAAGAAACAAGAGTCTGTTGTTCTGATTTGGTAGAAACATTCCTGCTCTTTAGAAGCATGAAATATTAAGACATGAATTAACTTTGGTGGCCAGACAAAACTAAATCAGGAAGCAGACCCTCATATATCAAGCAACTCTGGAGGTGACCTATGAGTAGAATGACATCTAAAACCATCTGCATTTAATTTAGAACAAGAAAGAACATCATCACACAGATATCAAGCAATGCAGGGATTGCCAGTTCCAGGAGTTCAGTTAGACCTTTCCCTCCTCTACTCAGCAGCATGTGTCTACAAAATTATGACAGTATTAATATTAAATTTTTGATTGTTCTGAATTATCTTACTAATGAATACTTAAGATGACAAATTTGACATGCACATATGCAACAGGTGTCCCCTTCTGCCTGTCTAACTGGGTGCTTTGTTATACTCCCAGCACCTCTTTGATTATTTGTCCTTCTACAACATTTCCTGAGACAAATTAAATCTTGAACACAGTGTATTTCTCTGGCTTGGCTCACAGCTGCTTGTGCTTCAGATTGGGAGACGACAGGAGCATTTAGCTCATGTGATGCCCAACAGCATGCTGGTGCCATTGATCCTACATCAGCTGGGGCAAGATCAGCAGGAGATGAGATCTGAGCACTGCTCCGTTAAAAACAATGTCATTAAAATGACCCTCTCCCTGACTTCAATATGTGAAGGCTGGTATTTTGAGGTAGGTGTTGCCCTTCCTTGGAAACTCACAGGTGTGGGATTCCAGGTTTTTAACTGTTCTTGCTCAGTGTGAGACAGAGAAAGGACAATAAGCCTCTACTCCAGGCTGCTCTGATGTAGGCCTTCTCAGAGGACATGAACCACTTCCTTGATTTCTCAATGTCTGGCAGAGATGTGGAACTGGATGAAAACCAACTGGCTGAATTTCAGACTAAATACAGATGGTAGTGGTGCTGGCTGGCAGTGGCAATTACATTAAAGAGTTGGCAAACCCAGAAACCTTTTGCTCATTTGCTGAAATTAAGAGAATCAGTTCCCCCTCTGCAAACTGCCTACAGCCTCAAGCTCCCGCCAAAATGTGTGTGTGCGCTTGCACCATGGCCTGTGGTGGCAGGGAGCATGTTCTACCCACCACTCTTCAGGAGCATTCAATCCCAAAAACCTCCTTGTTGGACAAGTAATTAGAGTGCATGTTAGCACTTCTGACATTTCAGATTCATAAAAAAGGAAAGCTGTACTCATGTGAAGTAATTAGCAATCCCACAGATGGGAGAGAAAGGGCACTAACTCAGACACAAGATGTGTAGGTTTGAGGCTCTGGTCTCACAATTCAGGTAAAAGGACCAACTGCCTCTTTACAGCTGTAGGCTGGGGATCCCCCCTCTTGGAGAGGTTTTATTTGTAGGAAGAAATGTACCTTAAAGCAGTGGCTCAAACCTTGGTCTGTTGCATACATACTGAGTGCCAAAGCTACCAAGTCACTTATTCTCTGTAAACTCAACAAAAAATTGATCATTCAGTGAGGAGGCTGGGCAGCTTAAAAAGACGTTTTGCAGAAAACATCATGTAAAAATGTGAAAGAACCTGGCAGATTGGGCAATCAGCTTGGAAACGCAGACTCGTACCCTTAGCCAGCAGCACTTTTAATACACTCCAGTTTTCAGTGTTTACTGGCAAAAGAGAGAATTTACTATTTCGGAGAAGTGAATAATTTCTCTTACCAGAAAGCCAATCTTGCAGCTGAGGCCAGTTTTTTAACAAAATTTTGATTGAAACTGATAAGTTCCTAAGAAATCTTTCTTTGGTGGTAAATCACCATTTCTAATAAACAGCAGCATGTCACAGAAAAACTCCCAGTCAGATCAAATGAGAGTTTCAGTGATCTCAAATCCTCCATTTTGCTAATCAAATGATAATATTCAGGATGCTGACCCACACGGTTATAGCTTACTTCAGCTCATGTCACCCTGTCCAAATAAAGTTTAAAAGACTTCTCTGAAGTTTCAGCTGGTGAAAACTGTTTTTCCTCCCACAAAATGTAAGAGTCTATTAAGAGCCAGTGAGGTCTGTATTCTAGATTCTAATGAGTCTTTCAATACTAATAAAATTAACTATGGTTAGTTTCCTTAGCATTTGGATTTTTTTCTTAAGTACATTGTAAATGCTGGTTTTGGGCTGCTAAAATCCTGTGACCAAGATTTACTAAGGTGCTTGTACCACCTCTACTCAAATGACAGGAGTAGAGATCAGAGAATAACATGCTTTTAAAGGGATATTTAAATGGGGTCTTTAAGTCAATCTCCCCAGCTAGCCAGACAGGGTAACTCTGTTTTGCTAACTGAAATCAGTTCAGATCTGTAGAGACAGTGAAGGAAGCAGAAAACAAGGAAAACAGAAACAGTCCATAATGGAAACTGCAAAACTCCTTCCATCTCAAGGTTCTTCAAAACCTGCAGTGACTCCATGAGATTCGAGATAAGACAATGTTCTCAGCATCAGTTCTGTGGCTGAAAATCTCTTCTCCAGCTACTCAGAGCTCACTGACCTTCAAGGAGTGATATAATCACCTATGATTTTTTCTGGGAGTATGTCTGGGATTTTTTTACAAAAAATTAAGAGATTATTTGGTACTTTACTTGACTTTAGTATAAGATATGATAAAATGTTGCTTAAAAAACCCCTTCTTCATGCCTAGAGAGCATGATTCAAAGATTTTTATAGAAGCATGGTAGGGCACTGGAAAGGCTTGGAAAACAGCCAATTTCTGATAAACTACAATAAAACAGAAACTTCATTTTTTCAGCTCTCTCCTTAGGCTGTGCCAAGGCACGTGGATACCACGATAGACTGAATTACTGAGAACAAATGCAAACGTTAATAAATACATCTCAATTTACTGAGCATGAATGGTAAGTAAACACAGAAGACATTTTCAAAAATTTTGAACTAAAGAAAAATCAGACATCTCCTGTTGGAGTTGCATTTGCCAGAGTTACCAGGAAGGCCTTTTATCAGGAAGTCCCACATACACAGCAGCTCTGCCAAGGCCCCACAGATGAACCTGCCAAGTATTTACAATCCACACAGAAACATCAGCAAAAGGGATGATTCTTAGTTACTCAAGCAATCACATAACAAGTGATTATTATTTCTGAGCAGGTCTCTTCGTTCACCTGTAGGTTTTACTGGAACCAAGGCAAAACAAACTTGGTTTACTGATAAAATATTCTAGGACAAGTAATTTCTGGGAGGCACTCTCTCAGGAATGCCTGTGTGTACTTTAAAAGTAGGCCTGCTTACGCTGACACCCAGATCACTGGCAGGGGACGGACAAAAGACTCTGCTTCTGCTGCCGTCAAAATTAGCCCTGAATTCATAAGGGAACAGTATCCAGCCACCAGCATGCATAGCATCCTAAGAATTTCTTATTTCAAGCAGCATGGACATGTTACTGCTCCTCCAGCCTGAGTACCGTTTGTCAGCAGCCAAAGCCAATGTTTAGAGACATACGTAGACAGTAGGATCGAGGGTCGTGATGGCCATTAATAACAAGCAGGCTGGGTAAAGCAAAAACCCTTGAATGATGGAAGCTGAAAATATTGCTTAAATATCAGGGTGGAGTGCTGTTCTCCTGTTTAATCTGTTTGCATCCAGCAAGTTCTGCTACATCCTGCTTTGGTGAATCACTCAGAGATGTAATAACAACCGAAAAAACACTTCTTTACAATTTCTCCCCTTTTAATGAGATGTTGACAGATATCAAAAAGGACAAAGTAAAGATATGAAACTCATTTAAAGTGCATTCAATTCTACTGTAATGTCTTTATTTGCCTTCAGAAGTCTGACAGGTTGCTGAAACTCTCACTTAACAGACAGGTTGACTGATCCATCTAAATAAAATGTGGAATTTAGACAGTAAAAACTCCATAGATTGGACTGAGTCCTAAAACACAACTTATTAAATCTCCAAACAGTCCTAGAAAAAATGAGTACTGTTCCATTTGCTTGTGCCTTTTAAGTATAGACATCTGGTGGGGTGGTGAGGGGAAGAACAGTCTTTGGCACAAACTGGAGAGAGGTGGCACCTCTCCAGAGAGAGCAACCCCAGAAACCTGCACCCTGGGGCAGTTCAGAGCCCGTTGGTGCTAAAGGAGAGGGTTTGTCAGGCAAGAGCTGCAGTGAGGCCTCCATCGTGCATCCCTGGTGACCAGCATGGTGGCCCTTTCTTTCCACCTCTGTGGCTTCTTGTGCTGGGCACATCCCTGTTATCTTTGACTGCAATTCAGACACACCATCACATGGTGCTGCATGATTGTCAGGATTAACCTTCAGCGGTCTGTCTTTACAAAAGGAGATTTCAGGTGGCACGTACTCTGGGCAGGACCTAACAACGTGGTCCCCACAGCTGTCACTTGTCTGGGTATGTGGGGGCTCCCAGGCTGGGATAGAGAAAACTCAAAATGTTTGGAATTAATGACACTTCCAACTGCAACTGTGTTTACAAAAGTGATGCTGAAGGGATGGAAATGAAGTCTGCATTAAGGGAGCTGCATCTCCTCTGTATGAAGTGCCTGGAAATCAGCTTCCCTGCTTCCCCTCCGACGTCCTGTGGCCTGGTCTCGTTGTTTTCTGCTCCTCACGACAGTGCAGCTGGACTAGTTACTAAAAAAACCCACCACAAACCCCCCAAAATAAACAGAAGGAAGGCATTCCTTTCAGGCACGAGGACTAGGGACCTGCCCGGGTGGGTTAAGTGTGTGCTCCCAGCCTTTTGTGTAGCACACCCACGTTCACAGTGAGGAGTGTTTGTCTTGGGCTGGCTCCCCAGAAATGGGAGATACTCTCTTTACAGAACAAGCTTGCTGTGAAAGGCATGTCAAGGGAGGTTAACTCTTACTTCAGGTGACACAGAGGCCACTGTACAGGGAAGGTGGTGGGGCTCAATTCTGATGTGAGCATGGGAGGCCCATCTTTATGGAGACCAGCAGCACAAGGCCTTACATGTTTCTTTCCAGAGCCAACTCATCAGCTGAAAGCCGGGCAATACTGTCCCCCCTAACTCCTGAGGCTGGAGGAGATGCTGGTGCTGCTGCTTCCCACAGGAAAACCGCCACCTTTCAACCACTGTGCCAGGCTGATGGCCCCCACGGCACAAACCAGAAATCCTGGTTGTTCATTCCCTCTTCTGTCATGCACTAAGACTCTGCTCAGCAACTACCGGAGAAGCAGATGATCTTTAATAACTCAGAAGGGCAGAAAAAAGTACACCAGAACCAACCATGGCCAGAAAACCTGACAATAAGATGTCATATGCTGCCATATGGGATATTTTTGCCTAACGTTTGCTGTTGGCAGTAAGTAAAAGCAAATATGCCTTTCTTCTCACTTTGCTAACACTATCTGTTCAGAACCTGACTCCTTCCAATTTCCTGGACCCTTACTGACCAAACCAAGTTTCTCCTAAAGGAAAGAGAGAAATACAGATTATACTCTTTGAGAAGTGATGAGGTATTTTGCTCTCAGAGGGTGCTCCTATAATATTTTATAAGTGGAGAGCACATGTAAAACGTCTCTGAAACTCAGAATAAGACAGTAAGAGATGGAAGAAAAAAATAAAAGCGGAGGGGTATATGTTTGAAACATGTGAATTTCAAATAATAATAAGAAAAAAGGAATTAAAATTAGGAGAATCAGCATAGTGATTTCTAAAAATGCTTGGTATAGTTAACCAGATAGTATAAGCAAGGCTGAAAACCAGGAAGTAGATAAATTTAAACAATGATGAATAAGTACAAAGTGCTGACCTTCACCGTGGAAACTAGTGAGCCCTAAAAAGGAAAGTGCACTCAGAAAACCCTTCAGAATAAAAATCAAGTATATCCCCAAACCTACTAACTGAATGAAGTATAAATGCTACCATGCAAGGTACACACAAGAAAATCCCTGAACAGAAGTGTAATAGCAGAAAATACTATTATCTGGAAGTGCTCAACCAGTGCAGCTGTGTAATTATTAGAAACAGAGCTCAGCTGAAATAAAACATGGCTGTAAGGAAATACAAAAGAATGCAAGGCAATGTAAGAAAATTATTGTTTGAAAGATCTTTGGCAACAGAGAATTTAGTGGAATAAAGACCAACTTTGGGTTAAGGATTTGTATCCATCACCAAAAGGACACTCTAACTTATCAAGGCACTGCACCAAAGAGCATTGATGGAGCTCTGAAAGTGCAATTGCAAAGATCTGTCAGGTTTGGGTGACACAGCAAAATTCTACCTTTGGTGAATTATCAAAGCGATTTATCATTGTTAAAATCTGCTACAGCAATGAAAACTGTGAGAAAAAAAAAGCCAAAATGTATTTTAACTCTCAAAAGAGCTTCTAAAGAGAAACTTTCAACAGAGACTACCAAAGTCACGCTACTCATAAGGGAGGAAAGATAAAAACTCTCAGTACATCAAATATTTGTGAGAGACAGATCATTTAAAAAAAAAAAAAAAAGCAGGATGTGGTTAGCCTTTTCTGATGCAGAAGAGTACTCCACAGGCCCTACTAAGATCAGTATCTGGCAAATATACTGAAAGGAGGGCAGGTTTTACACAGAACTAAGTTGCTTTGCACTTTTAACTGCACAAACAACAGAAAAAACCATAGTAACATAATCACTATTAATAATAATTACAGTGTAGCCAAATAATAATAATAATTACAGTGTAGCCAAATGTAATGCATTAATAGGACAGTACAAAAAAGATTTTCCCCTAAAAGTGGCTATAAAATCATTATGACTCCTGCATGTGGGTTCAGTCATCTATCAAGTAATTCTTGTGACAAATTAAAACTTTGGTATTTGTAATGGCAACACAGGAACCCACTGGATACATCAAACCAATGTGTCAGGGGACATTCAGTTTTAGAAAGATTAATACAAGTATTTACCATAACCAATGTTAAATCAAGAAAACAATAATCACATATTTTAAGTCATCAAACAAAAAATTAAAAGAAAAATATTTTCTTCTTGACAACTATCTAAAGTAACTTTGAAAAGGGGATGTTAATTTTTTCAGTGGAATTTCAAAGTTCCCTTCTTCCACTAAACTAGACTAAAAGTAAGGACATCAGAGTAACCAGGTCACTTCTCCTGTCACAATTTCCTGCTTTTGTGTGCATGTTTGTGAAACTGCGATATCAATACTGAGTTTTACTACCATTTCTACAGAAATTCTTTTCCCGAACGTAAAATTAGATGCACAACTACCTACATGCAATTTCACAGACACTTTTCAGTGTCTCAGAATTTAGACTTGGTTCAAATGGCTCCAAATTACAGGTCAACTTCAGGTTTTGGATTAGGACCCAGCCCATAAAGCTGATTAGTGTCCAAACAAAAGAGTACAAACATATCTGTAAATCCGTGTCACATGGAGTTCATTAAAATCCAACTGATCAGTAGTACTGAAGCATTTATATATTTTAAACAATGGCTATTTTCCTAAGGTTAAAGAAAGAAAAATAAGCCAACTGACTTTCTTGGGCAGTGCTGGGTTTATGTGCTTTGTAAATTGAAAGAGGAGAGAGCAAATGCAGGTGGAAGAACTGGATCATGCTGTCCAGACCACACTCTGCACTGGATGGTGAAAATAGGGAGAAAGGACAATGGAGAAAAGATGCAGTCCTTTAATTCTTCCTTTTTTTTTCAGGAAAAAAAAAACCAAAACAAAAAACCAAACCTTTCAGTGGAAGAGATCTCAGTTATACTAAAGTCAAACAGAAAAGATAAAACATATTTTTCAGCTTGAAAATAAATACCTAGACAGTGTATCAGCTCAACAACATTCTCCTACTTTAAAAAGTATGCTTCAGACTAAAGAAACCTCATATGCAAAACTAAGACCTGATCACTGAATATGTACTCATTTTACCTTTGTCTCTGTTCTTCTCCTTTCCTAAAGAGTCCAGTTTCTTTCTTAATGACTTCTTCCTCTTTTGTCCATCTGTAAGAGGCAAAAAAAAAAGAAAACAAAAAAAGGAAGTAAGTGACGAGAAGTAACACTGAACAAACTGCTGCACAAGCTGTAGGAACATGGAGTGAGAAGGTCACAGCACTGGGGATCAGGAAGGGTGTGAGGCACATTTCACAAAGACTAAGGACTGTCGCAGTCCTCCAGCCCAAAGGAGGGTGGCTTTGTTCACCCAAATGCTGAGGCTGTACTGGGGAACACAGATGTATCCCCTGAGTGCTGCTGGGCACATCTACACGTGTGGTCACTGAAGAGTTAACAATGGAGGTTTTTTGCTGAGTGCTCTTGATAGCAAAGCACCATAAACCTACAAGGCACTGGATAGCCTTCATCCATGGTCACAAGACTGTGATTCAGGTGTGGAACTAAAGGTAGTATTTGGAAAGGGAGGATTACTAATGTCCAGGATAAAGTTCTGCATACCAGTCATACCAGTTGGGTGATAGCTGACCACCTTCATGACCCATCTGATCTGAACTCATATTGGGAGCTGGCAGCTGGGTACAGCAAGTCCAGATTGGTTCAAATGGATTAGAGTCTCAGAGGAATGATTGTTCTGACAACCGATATATTGTCCAAGTTTTCACTAAGGTGTTAAGGACCAAAGATTTTAAGCAATATCAGAGGCAGGTTGGTTCTTGAAACGATTATATCAAAAGGCTGGCTATCATTATTTGCTTCAGCTGCACCTTTTATAATGAAAAGTCAACAAAATGGCATTTTATTTATTAGGTCTCAACAAATACCAGGGATTAAAGTCAAGGGCCTGCTTTAACTTGTACCTTTTGAATTTTCTAAGTTTCCCAGCAATATAAAGGGTCTACCACAGGGACTGATATGCTAGGCACTGCTCTAGATAAAGTTTAATGAACATGCATCTGCACCTTTTCCTTACCGATTTTGTAATATGGCAAAAACTCAAAAATGAGCGCACCGTATCCGTTTCACTTTTAGGGCAAGAGGGTCACCAAATAATCTGTCTCAATAAGTTTTTCTAGTTTTGTAAGTCAGTGTCTTAAGTGGTCTTTTATAGTAAGGAACATACCACAGAGGAGCGAAGTGGATCTTTGTTGATGAACTCTCATCTTTGCAATTAGGGGTCATGAGAGAACACAAGCTATTTCTCCATGCTTTTCCCACAAATCCTACTAAAAATCAAGTCCAGAACATCACCTGATAGACTGCTCAACAAAATCTGACTTTTTTTATAGCCAATTTATATCCTTTTAATTTAAAAATAACACTTCTTTTTACTCTTTGTAATGGTGGTTGGACTGACTCCACTTGCACGCTGCAGTTATTTCCAGGATACCACAGAATCACAGAATGGAAGGGAAGGTTGGAAGGCAGCTCTAGTCCCTTCCTAGGAGATCATCTAGTCCAACCACCCCCCCAAGTGCAGGGTCACCTGCAGCAGGTGACACAGGAATTTGACCAGGTAGGTTCAGAATGTCTCCAGAGAGGGAGACTCCACAACCTCCCTGGGCAGCCTGTTGCAACGCTCTGCCACACTCAACGTAAAGAAGTTCTTCCTCACGTTCAGGTGAAAATTCTTGTGGTTTAGTTTATGGCCATTACTCCTTGTCCTGTTGCTCCTCTGCACCGCTGCAAAGAGTCTGGAACCATCCTCTTGGCACCCACCTTTGAGATATTTATATGGACTGACGAGATCCCCTCTCAGTCTTCTCAAATCTAAAGAGACCCAGCTCCCTTAGTCTCCCCTCATAAGAGAGATGCTCCAGACCCCTCATCATCTTTGTAGGCATTTGCTGGACCCTCTCCAGTAGCTGAGCATCTCTCTTGCACCAAGGAGCCCACAACTGGACACAGCACTGCAGATGTGGCCTCACTGAGGGTGAGAATATGGGCAGTATCATCTCCCTTGATCTGCTGGCAAAGCTCCTCCTGATGCACGCCAGGCTACCAGCAGCCCTCCTGGAGGGAAGGGTTCCCAGCACTCACTCAGCTAGCATCTTCAGCTCCTGTCTCGAGGTAGAATTGCCATGTGTTGGTTATGTTAACTCCCCTTTGCCCACACCTGCTCCAGTGAGAATTCATCTCTCTGAAATAAGGCTGACTAGATAGATAAGGTATTCTGGATGAGAGTTCAGCAATATAATGGCGGTAATTCATTGCCTGATACGGTCTATGATTAGATTTTCCTTTTTTCTTAGCCACATGACAAGGTTATAACTCAAAGTCATATTTTGATTGATTAAAAGCCCAGACTTTTCACACCTTCTGACATTTCCTGTTGTGAAAATTGAGTTTATAAGAGAAATTCTTTCACCTCTTGGCAATATGAATAGCTGGTAGCCTGCTTACATACACCTGACAGTACAGCTTGTTTTTATAAGGTTCCCTGCTACCATTGTGTTCTGGCTTGATATATATAAAATAATTATCAAATTATTTTCCATGTTATAAATTCAAATTACTGCTTCAGAGAAGCTTTTTGATGAACGACTAACATTTCTTTGGAGTCACAGAGCCTAATTCTCCAAAAACTCATTTACTGATATTCTGACACCCCACTGAAGTCTACTGAGACATAAAAAAATGAGAGAAAGAATCAAAATTTGATGTAAAATGCAGTGTTTTGCTATGATCATTTACATTTACAGTTTACCCCATGGCAGGAGAAAAAGAGTTGCGTAGGAAAATAAGGGCGAGGGGAATCTCAGTGAAAAGCTGCAGCTCAGAAGGTCTGCCAAGAGGTCTGAGGTCAGTTCAAGTTCTCCTCCTCCCAAGCAAAAGACATGATAAATTGCAGTCTGTACACTGTACATATAAATATGTTTTGAAATTACTGTTGATTCAGGGTACATCAGGCATGAACATTGCTGAAATATTAATAATGTGTTTAAAGACTTATGCAACTCCAGCAGTTTTACATATTAAATGAACCCAATTCACAATAATAACGCTTAGTACTTACTAGTTGCAGTGGGGTTTTGAGAACATAATCAATATCCAAAACATTCTTGAGAAAGAGGCAAAGCATTATTATCCATGCTTAATACCTACTGTATGTTTTTTAATTAATTAGCAAATATTTATGCGAAATAGTATTGGATCAGTCCAAAGTGCTATTAGGTATGGATGGACTGCTATTTTTAATTTCCACTTTGTAAATGTTTACACCACATAGCGATAAAAGCTGCTGGGCTGTTTTCCAGACTTTTGTGTATATAGTTGTCACAATACACTGCTCCTTCAACAGATTCCACTCAAGAACATCAGCAAGACTAGAGAAACACTCAAGTGACAACTGCCAAAGTGAAGGAAGCTGCATTTATTTTCCTTTGCTAGCCCATTCTGTTTTTCCTGAAGGACACCTGGTCAGGCAGCTGTGCAGATCAGTTTGTTTTTCAGAAATGGACTTGACCTGTTCAGTACTTACTAATTTATATGTTTGCTGCATTTTTTCACTGCAATGCTACATCACTCCCTGGGCATCTATGTATTAAGACCAGCACAATGAATATTTAAAAGACCAAGAGTCTAGAATCAAACTCCTGAGTGCACACTAAATTGCTACGTGACCTGTTTTCCAAAGTGGTGAGCACTTCCAGGTTCAGTTAATGCCAAAAAGACTTTTCTATTTGAAAAATTAGGTCATCTCTTTAGGACTCTGTCAGTGAACAACACAGCCTACAGAATACAAGATTATTTGTACTGATCAACTGACTTTTGACAAGAATTGAGCAGTCTGAGATTATCAAAACTTAAATATTTTGTGTTAAAGTTGAAATTCACCTGCAGTGTCCTCACTAACACTGTTTCTTTAGCATTTACACTATCAAATCTCAGATTTTCTACAGACCATTTCACGGCTTAAATTTCTCTCTAAGTGAGACCATGGTTCTAGAAACTAGGTAATAAGTCATTTTCACACTGAGGATATATAAACTTCAGCTTTAACAGTTTAAAAAATGAAAAGAAAGAAAGAGAGCTTTGTAAATTTTTTAACTTATTGTTCTGTTGCTTTGCACAAGACCACCTACCAACACCTTATATGTCTGCAAGAGAGGGAGTGCAGGCTGAATCCAGTTACTGTTTACTTCCAGTCTTCCCTAGTCAATTTATATTTATGGAAATCAACAAATCTATTTGGTAGGTAGACGTGTTGCCCAGCATAAGCTAAAGCATCACACATTAGGTATAGGTAATTAGCTCAAAATTACACAGTGGCACACAAAGTTAACATTCAGGAACTCTTGGCCAACAGTTTCAGATTATGTCACTTAATAGTGAAACCCTAATCCAATATAATTTTAATAATTAATATAATATGCAGTAAAAAGGTACAACAGCATCCAATCTTTGTACATAATTCTGGAACACTATCACAGAATTACACTTCAGATCATGAAAAAATACCCTGTCAAATATGTTTGGAGTGAACCTGTAACAAAAATAGGATTCTTCAGCACTTTCCTTACACCTGGCCTGGTGGATTATCTAAAAGAATGGATGTTCCTTTTATGTTACTTATATGCAAGGACATTTTTTATCAAAAACATAATTCATAAATTCATACAAATCCTTCAAACTAATTTAACTGAGTGGGCTTTTGACAGAAGAGATGATGTGCTGCTGACAGGGTTGTAGAACAAAGAGAACCTCCCTCCCCATCTACTGGCAACTTCCTTTGCTTAAGAGAAATGAGTTTAGGGAAGAATGTTTGTCATGTTCTACAATTCAGGGTTATTTTCACACAGGATAAAAAGCAGAGCTACCTCAGTGATTATTATCAGATCCATAGCTCAATTATCAAAACAGATAAAAAGGTTGATATTGTGAGATTTCTAAACTACTTCTTCATAGTAATTCTCATTCTATTCACGGCCATTTTTCTTAATAACCACTAGTAATTGGATCTAACAGCATTTAAAGAAAAAAAACAGAATATACCTCCTAAAATTGCAATCAGTTCTGTCTTGAAAATTACTACCAATGGCACTGCAAAGAACCAGGTTTGACCTATCTTGAGCACTCATTGGTTCACTTCACTCATTGAGAGCAACTCATTTCCCCAGTGCCAGCCTCCCACAGCCAGCCTGCGTGCTAAATGTCAAGCTGCAGTCTCTCTGGCCTGTGCAATACTGCAAGTAATTGAGAGTGTCAATCAGAAAACACTGCTAAATTCTGTTGACAGAGCACAATAAAGACAAGACTGCACTTCATTCACTGACACTTGCACAGAGTTTGTGGTTGCAGCCACTTCTTCGGGTCACTATACAAAGCAAATTTATTTCTGAATATGCACTTGCGGCTGCTCTGCTGAAGAAGAGGGTGCTGGTTTTACTTAGCCATTTCTGTGACTGTAAATGACCATCTTGAAATATTTATTTATAAAAACTTGTTGAAATGCCCTGTCCCCATGCAGTAACTTCCAAAGCACTGCCAGCTGCAACACAGATGGATGATAAAAAAATTCAAACAGAGAAACAGCAGCTACAGATTTTGGCACATAAAGCAAAATGAAAAGAGGAAGGCTGAGCCTTGAGGTATTTCTTATCACTCTCACCTTTTGCTTCAGCCATACACACACAAGATCTCCATCGGTGATGCAGATTACTGTATTTATTCAGAAGCCTTGGACTATTGTCCCATTTTCCCTTATGGCCTTTTTGCTTGCTTTATTTCACTTTGACTTAAATCAGCATTTCTTTGTGCCTGTTAGCCAGCAGCTGATGGAAGAAAAGCCATATTCATTCAAGAGTATCCCTCGGCTGCAGTGATGACCTTCCAGGTGGCAGCTGGCTCATAGATGCTCACCTCAGCCCACAGCGCCAGGTTCGGGCTGCTCGCCAAAGGCACCATGCACACAACAGAGGCAGCTTTCCTCTTACATGCTGCTTCCTCTGACGCAGCAAACAAGTTTCGGCATTCCCCCCTCTGAGAAGTTCCTGATGAATGTGCTTATGGCAGAAGAAACAGCATGAAAAGGGCAGAGCTGAAGTCAAAGCCAGTTAGTTCTTCAAGAGAAAGGATGTCCCTCCCCTTGGGCTGTGCACAGGGGGACTGGGCCAGAGCACTGCAGCCCTCCGGGCAGGAGCTCCACCTGACCCAAACCCTTCTCAGGGCAATGGTGAGAAACCAGGAGAGCTCTGGGGAAAGTTGACTGCGCAGGAAACAATGTTCTCAGCAACATACAGTGCATACAATACAACCACGTGAGAAAACCCACAACCATCGGACAAAAGTGTGCTTTTAATTCACCTCTTCCACACCCCAGCACTCTTCAGTAACCTGTGGTTAGTGCATCTTTGTCTTGGGGTGACTTTATAATGTGCATCCCCTATCGCTACCCTATGCCCACCAATCTTTTCTGTGTCTTTAAACTGAGCCTGAGAAGGACAGAAAACAAAAAACTTTTCAAAGCAGTTGTTTCAAGGACACGGAGATACGCTCCTCTGTTTCTGCGGTACCCTTGGTTTTTTTTTTTCCGGCTCTTTTTCTCCCAGCGAGAGACGGAGGGTTGAATTTCATTTTCCTAAGATTTTGGGGTTTTTTTTCTTTTCTTCTCTTCTGGACTGTTTCAACAACATCTGAACACAGCAGGAGAATTTTCCCGGAGGCCCGGGGGGGGGTGGCCCCTCGCCGACCAGCTCCGAGGAGGAGAGAGACCACACCTACAGAGGACCTCTGAAATCTTCCCAGGTTTCCTCTTCCCAGAGAGAGAGAGATCTCATTATTTAGCATTATTATTCCCCACCTGTGTGTTTGTTAAATAAATAGCTTGTTATCTCTTTCCTTTGAAGAAATTTTTTCCCGAACCTGGAGGGGAGGGGTGGTTGCAACCTGACTTCTATCAGAGGATATTCTCCTCCAAATTTGTCCAAACTAGGACAAACTTCTTCAGACCTAGACTTCAATCCCTCTGGGCTAAGGCTCTTCTAATTGTTAAAATGAAACACAGAGGAATTACGAAGTCCAGTTGTGCAGATTTAAGTGATTCAGCTGCTGGAAGTTCAAAAGCTGCATCGTACATAATTTCTTCACTGTTGATCAGTAAGAATTTGGTCATACTGGTAGACAAATTAAATTATTTATTTAGGAAGTATTCATAAGTTTCCGTGGAACCCACCTAGAAGGCAAAACTGCTGGAAATCTCACCTACTTCAAAAGAAAGCTGCATCCCTACAGGAACTACAGTTTTATTAATCAAATAAGACTTTACAATACCTCCACTTTACCACCTCCTGTGGTTCTGATACAAATTTTAAAAAAATCCAAACAATCAACCTACATTATTTGCTTGTCAGGTACTAATAGATTTTCGATACACATCTGTTGATACTGCAAAGCTATTCTGAAGGCAAAGGTGATAAATAAGTTTATACTAGCTGAGTATATTACAGTAGACAGCCCTGTCTTTTAGGAAAACAAATTTGAAAAGTGTAGCTCCAAACTAGACACAAATCTAGAAAAATGCACTATTTCCATTGAAACCTATTTGCAAGGTCTATTTCTATCAGACAGAGCCATGACCAACTTGCTGAACAAAAAATGTTGCATGTTGGAAAATACAGACTATAACTGTAGTGGGATAGGTATGAACTTTTCTTCACAATGGAAAAAAACCACCCCAACAAAAAAACCCCAAACAAACAAAAACCCAAACGAAAACACAAGCCACCACCACAACAACAACAACTTACTTTGGTCATTGCTCTAATTCAGACAGCAAATGCTACTCAACTCCTGTGGCTAGAGGAATCATAAGAAAACATGACATTTCCACTCCATTTGCCTACATGTTCCCTAGTGCATTTAAGGATTTAATTAGTCCCCAAGTACATATGTTGTAAAGAAATAACTACTTTTGTATTTTCAAGTATGTTGTTCCATGATTCTCTGTCATGAAGAGACTGGTGAGGAAATGCAGGTGCAACATATTCTAAGGGTGAGAACCAAACCTAAGTTGATAGGGAATATGGGATTTGGGCTCTGGAGCAAGGTCAGGGAAGCCACAGCCAGAGGGAGGGGGATGTCAGAGCCCACCCATGCAAGGGGAAGAGCTGGGAAGGAGCAGCTTCCCAGGCCTGCCCAGGCCACTGCACTCCTGCTGTGCAGGAAGCTGCAGGTCTTACAGATGAACACAGCACAGCTGCACCAAAAGAAACACTTCAGCAAGTACAAAGTGGATGCCTGCCTTGTTTGTGCAAGCCGTGTATAAACATCCTTAAAATAACAGAATTTTTAATAGTTGCAGAATTTTTCGAACTGCCACACCAAAAGCAAGAATAAAGTTTCCTATCTTCCCTTTTAATTTGATTATTTTGTTTAACGTATTCTTTAAACTTTTTGCATTTCGGACTATTGCCTAGAAATCATTGTGTTGGAAAAGTCAGGAAAAAAACCCTCTTCAGTTATTTTGCCATTGCTGTAATGAAAACATATATAGTTTTACATGATTTAAATATTTTTTAACTAACAATACATTTAAAATGGCTGCATTACATGAGCTCTGAGGAACAAAATATTCAGTGAGTTTTAGAATCCAAACACTAAATTGTAATTGATTGGGAGCTCATTTGTTAAATCTTCTGACAGACCTAAGTAAAAAACTCATTTTGACATGAAAATAAACAGTTGCTCAAATACTTTTCTATGCCAGAATGAGGAAAATGGCTGCTGCAGCCATACATAGAAGGGACAATGGAAATAACTCAAAAAACCCATGCAAAGCTACCTGGCAGCCTTTAGAGGATTACAAAGGAAAGGCCAAATGCCCTTGTATGCAGCTGTCAGTGGAGAGCAGCAAAAAGCAGGCAAATTCCTGGAAAGGGAGAACGGATGCAAGATGCCAGGTCTGACTTCCCTGTGCATAGACAAACTCAGATTTTTAACTCATACACAGCTCTGCTCGCTGCAGCACCTACATTAGCACAGGATTTCCCGTGTCATATGAAATCCCAAGTCACAGTAATCTAATAAAATAATATTAAAACCCCAACCCCCCCCCCAAAAAAACCCTGAAAAAAAAGCCAGAGAGAGCGGTCCAGGTCTTTTGACGGAGCACATGCCTTGTGTCAATAGTGGAAGTAAAAAATGTGTCTAGGCATACTGAAATTAGAGGGAAACACTCCTTCTAGCCTTCAGAACGTACTTGCTACATTGACACTGATGACAGGATTCATGAAACAGAAATGTGAAGTAGCAGGTGCAAGACAAAATATAGACACTACTTTTTCCCATTACAGCAGTATCTACAGCATGACAGGAGTTTCCCTAACCTCCAAAGATAGGCAAATTCCTGACTTAAATAGATTGTGATACATCAGGGACCTTGCTGCTGCCCTTCTAAGTGGAAGACACTCAGAAACCACAATGATGGGCAGAGGCTTAAAAGCTTTGAGAAAGACTGAGCAACACTCCCTTCTTGGAGTGCTTTCATAACTAAGGAAAACTGTCAACACTAAAACTGGTCAAAAAAAAACAGGTCAAAAACTATCTACACTAACAAATGAAAACAACTACAGTCAATGAAAGTATTTTAGCTGTACTGAAAAAAAATTCAAAACACCAAATGAAAACCAAACAGGAGCCTTGGTGCTATAGTTTGAGACAGAAAAATACAAATAAGAGCTCTAAAACTGCTTTCAGTTCACTGAGGGGCGGGGCGTGGGGTAGATGAGAAATTGACTGTCTCCTGGCCTCAACTACCTAAATAAAAAGTAATTTTATAATGTGGAAGGGAGAGAGTAGTTTGGTGCTGTTGCTAGTCAAAATGACTCTTGATTTGATGAGGAGAGTTACCTTTAATCCCTACAGTACAGGGTGGACCAGGGGCAGAACAGATAAAATCACCAGCATATAACTGGCATGGGATTTATAGTTATCAGTAAACTGGATTGCAGTGAATTGGCAGGTGAAGAAGCAACTAAATTTCTTTACATCTCACTCAGACCTTTCCCCCCACATTGCTGTTAGTGTGAGCATGAGCTGAGCTCTTCAAATGACGACGAAGTTCCTCTAACCCTCTGGAACTCAGGAGACCAGCCAGTGGTCACAGAGTTGGTTCAGGGCACCCAGGTCTCCACTGTCTTCTGAGCATTGCCTTGTTATGAATTGTTTCTGTAAGTCATTCCTCAGACTCTCACCTTAAAGAAGAAGCCATGCAAGAAAATAAAACAGCCTTCATAACTTACTCCCTCTGGGACTAATTATATTAGTCCACAATACTCCTTCTCAGAGGCTTGATGAAATAAAATGAGAGAGGAGCTCTCAGTGCATGGAAGTGAAATCATAGTGCAGCAGGTCTCTCACTGGACAGTCTGGTGGCTCAAATAACTGAGCTGTTATCCCTCTGAAAAATGACCAACGGATCTTACTTCTCATAATGTCTCTTTGTAGTAATTACCTGTCCTTTGTATCATCAATCAGAACAGAAACAGGTGTTGAAAATGTAAACCACACAGGAAAAAGACATGAGGAGCTCTGCAGAGAATACTTGGGTTGACTTCCTGCACAGAAATAGAGTCACATGGACATCTGTCTAATCTATTCTTAAAAACCTTCAGCAGGAGATTAGGTCTCCATTAAATCCCAAGGCAGCCTTTTCAGTGTAAAAGCCTAATACAAAGATATATATATATAGTACCACAGCTCTGATAAAATAAATCTATCTGGAGTCACTTTATCTTTCCTAATCAGTATCTAAAGACATTATGCTTCTGGCATCAACCACAACTCCACTTAAATCATGCCTGTGGAAAAACTAGAGAAAATTTTTCTACCTAAGGCAAGAAAAAATCATCAGGAATACTTCCCTAATGAACTTCTGAAAGGAGCAACACACACAAGGTAACAGAAATAAGTCTGATTTTCAATTGAAATTTTTGAAGTAGTATACCGGAAGAATACATGTTATACTCATGTTACATGTTGGCAAAGCTCTGCCAAAGGCAAGTAGAACATGCAAACTAGTAGGCTGCAATGTCAGCATTCTTAATAAAGGTTCAAAAGCTTTTTCCTTGGCATATATTTATTGGTATTTATTCTTTGGCCTTGAACCATAATAATTCTTAAGTCACTACAGAAACACTGGACAGATATGTTGATTATTGGCAAATTCAGAATCAAAGGGTAAGTATTACATGCAGTGCTAAAGACAGATTTGGCAGAACACAACCAGAAATACCTCTGTTACGCTAGTGTTCTCCCTAAGATTTAGGAAAAAAAACCAAATACCTAATTTTGCAAAGCTGTTTTAGAACCTCTGTATGTGTATTTTGCTTCCCAACCCGGATTCTCTCTGCCACATGTCTCAACTTTTGAATATGGCCATTGGTCATGATCAGTGTTTCAAAATGAATGCTGAGATTTTCATGTCTGACACTAATACAGACAAAATACCAAATACATTTATATGTACTTCAAGTCAATAGCTATTTCAAGTGTACTCCTAAGGAAACTACATTAGATAGGATTTTTTTCATCTCAAAGTAATTTTTAAGCTCTATGGGACATAACATCAAGTATATGCATGCAGCAGTCTCTGGATCTGACTTTTTAAGAGCAGTAGCCTCAACCTACAACAGACAGTATCTAAATAAGCAACTGCCCCAGTAATAAAAAATCCTGGTCATGACTCCATCTCCTCTAACTTTTCATTATATTTATATATGGAAATGCAGGTTGTAGTATTTTATTCTTCTTAGGAACTTAAGCAAGATCTCTCCCCTTCATTGTGAAGGGAACTGAAAGACTCCTGCCTTTTGGCACTCCTGCCCAATGAGCTCCATAGCTAAGCATTCCTTCCATGTCCATCCTGTCCGCATTCCCTTCCTTTCTCTCCACTAAATACACTTACACAACAGGCAGGTTCTCAGAAGTTACACAAATCTTTCTTTTAAATGCGCTAAGGTATGCACTCATTTTTTCATATTTACATGATCAGTGCCATTGATTTCCCTATGAAGATTACAGCATTTTCTACCTCTGTTCTGTGTTCACACAGCACAATGAAAATGCATGCTGCTTCTCAATTAAGGCTCCTAGCCATTTGCCGAAATACAATTTAGTAAAAAGACAAGCTATTTTTTTTTGGTAGAGAGTTTTGTAATGAGTAAAACCTTTTGCTTTTAAAACTATTAGCTTGCCTCTAACTGACGGAATAGCTAAGTTGAATGAAGGTTTCCTGATGTAAACAGACAAGTAAAACCTGCTATGTGATACAAGCAAATCTCAGAAATCAATTTGCTGAGCATGGCATAGTCTTTTATAAAAAAACTGCCTTACAGCAAAACTTAAAAAAGGAACATCCCTCTAAAAACTTTCTTAAGTCTTGAAGATAATAAATTATTTCCCCTGTTGCAATGTTAGAAAAATTATATTCTTGCAAGCTTGATGTATTTCCATTTTGTTCTTGTCTCAACAGTGGCAAAAAAAGTGAATTTGAAAGAAAAAATCCCAACAAAAAAATTCTGCAAATTTCCTTACTGGGAGAAAAAAAAAAAATTGGAAAGTTTGTTTTTTGTTGTCTTCTCTCTCTGCCTGGAAAAACTCCTGTCACCTTCGCTTTGATAAATGCCTGTGTAGCACAGTTCAAGGCTGTGTCTTACAACCTCTACCCTGCAGCAGCTGGGACTTCTCCTAGCTTAAAACATTAATTCAATTTTATTTCCCTTTTTTTTTTCCCAGACTGAGAGATATTTGGTTTTGTTTTCTCAGGATGAAAAAAAGAAAGAATCCTCGGAAAAATACATTTTTCCATGAAAGATTTTAATTGGAGGGCACAGGTGGGAAGTTTCAATCTGAAAACCAGCAAGTTAAACAGTTTTTATCTCTGACCAGTCTGCTTGATACAGTATATCCAAGATTTACTAATGTAGCATAAAGGAGGAGAGTTCATCTCAGCCTTAGATGTCTTAAATAAAATTTTCATTAACTCTACTACATTGAAAGAAAATCCATGGACTCATAAGCCCGCGTTAGAGACAGTATTTATTTGAGAAGAATCAGCAGAGGCTGGCATTAAGAGGGGTGGCAACAAGCCTCTTCACTTAGAAGACACACGGACGCCAGTTCATAAGCACCCAGTCCGTAAGCCCATAACTCCACAATGTATATACTACAATTTACTTAGATGTTTTCCACTGCCACAACAGCTACAAAGCATGTAACATGGTCAGTGATTAGAAACAATGAGCAGTTTGGAGCCTTCACAAAAATGCAAGCCCAGATAAAAATCATAGTCACTCTCAGCGTTAAGGAAAATGAATAATGAAATACAATGGCGAGTAATGTAAGCAAAAAACAGATTGAAAGAAGTATGCCCTGCCAAAATAAACAAGAAGCAGAGAATTGTGTAACTCTTAATTCCCATTTCTATTCAGAGCTTAACTGGAATGTATTGGGGGCAAAGTACACAAATGAATGGTAAAGATTCAGAAAGCCTGGTCATGTTTTCTTTCATTTCAGAGACAGGGTAGTCTCAGCTCTCAGTCTGGAATCGCACACTTATCCCCCCCTGCTTCTACAAACTCACCTTACTAAAACAAGTTGTACAGGAGACTAAGGCTCACTTCATGTGAGCAGATGCACCGTGTCACAAGTCACAAAACTTGCATGCAAAAACATACACTAGCACATGTTCAAGCAGCATCAGCTTCCCTTAAAATGACTTCCCTTAAATTACTGGGACTGCATTTAGGTTTCTAAACTCATCCTTACATCATATTGATTACAACTAAATGAATGAACCAGATCTGGCAGTAAAGTTAAGAATTACTTTCTCTCTCCCCAAAATGTCACAGAAGCGTCAAGGTTTGAAGAGACTTCAAGATCATTATCATGCTGTCAACCGAGCACCAGCATAATCACCACTAAACCACATGTAACCCCAAATGCTCTCCTCATTTATTCTCTCTCTCTACAACTCCTCCAGCCCCACTGCGAAGCTGAGAAGACAGCAGAACAACCTGTTGGGAACCGGCAAGAATATAAGCAGTCATTCTCTCTTCTTGAACAAAGAGAAGACCCAAATGTGACCCCTAAGTCCCAAATTCTATTCAAGCCCCTTCACCAACAGGCGCACATTATATCTTCAAAACCTAGGCAGATGCTTAAGGAGTTGAATTAGGGTTGAAGATCTAATAGCCCATTTGCTCAGCTCCTAATGTCCTAGTAGTTCCTACCACTGCTTCCAAACAGAGGCTCAGTGAAGTGGGACAGGACTGTGAAAGAGAGCTGGTATAAACACGTGGTATTTAGGAAACTGATCCTATCAAACCTCATTCAATAACCCCTCAGCTCAAGAGATACCTGGAACCAATGAATAGAAGAAAATGAGCTCCTCTTCTGCTCTGATACCAGTTTTACTCTGCAGAAGCCATCTGACCTGAGTTAGCATTAGCTTGTGAAGACCTTCTGTAAAAGGTTCATTTTTCTCACTACTTGTGTGCAAGGACATACACAGAATTGTAATGCCACGAAAATGTAAGCACACCTAAAGTGAATTTCATCACGATGTTTTTTCTCCTATTATAAAGAGAAGATTGACTTCTCTGAAATGAGAAAAAAAACACACAATATTGTAAACATGAACTGCAAAGAAGCATCACCACAATGGTACTGTTGTGCCATTCAGAACATCAGCAAATTAAAAATCTTCCACAGAGTAATTGCATTGGTAAAGAAACTGTGTAATGCTTTGCCTGGAAATTACATCCTCTTGCAACTTGACACATTAACCAACGGAAGATAAATGATTCTTGGTCTAGTTTCTGGTGGCAAATGGGGAAGTCACATGGGAGCAAAAAAAAGTGTTGATTACATAATTTGAAAGACAAAAGGCAGAAAAACAAGACAACAAGAAACAAACCTGAAGCATCTCATCATATATGTAAAACTAGTACCTCTTGATCAAGTTGAATTCATTCTAATTACCTACTGCAGTGCAACTGTAGCATGTTTTAAATGACACACTAGTTAAAGAAATTCCTGTGGGAGGTAATCCCTTCTCTGTGACCACAGCATATTTTACTAGGAGATGTTAGCAATGTTCTTCATTAATGGTAATGGCTACAACACAGTGAAGGAGAGGGATTACATATGAGGTATCACATTCTATGCATTCCTACACAAGTGTGGGAATAGCCAGATGTGCCCCGGAAGAAGTAAACTGCACTCACTGTGACAAAGGGACCTTCTGAGCATAGGAGGACTGAAGCATTATGAAGAAGCAACCAGTAATAGCATGTCTGTGGTTATAAAGATAAGGCAGAGGCATCTGTACTCTGGCTTAACTTCCACGCACGCATCTTTGGCACAAACACTTGTTAGCCAACAACAATGCATTTTTACTTTTCACAATACCTATGCCAGTAAATGTAATTATTCAAATGCCTGCAGGAAGCAAATGCCTAGCAGGCACATGCATGTTCTAATGTAATTCTCTAGCAAGTTTTGAAAAGCAGCCAAAGAACCACAAAGAAGTCCGACTTTTTAAACAGATTTCTAAATCTTCTAATACATAAATAGTTCCACTCGCCTCTACTCATGAATATTTTCATATGACATTCTCTGAAGTAGAAGAATTGTACAGTACATCTTTCATTTTTCTCGATCTCTCCAGACCTACAGAGCTCTTTGAGCTCTCTCAGACAGCACTGGTTCTACATCTCACTGTTGTGGGTTTGGGTTTTTTAAACAGAAAATGTTTAACAGTCTGTTTTTAACTTGAATCTGGTTTTAACTTGATGGCTGTGATGGAATTTTATTTTATTTGTATTCTTGCATGCCCAAAGTGCCCAAGCCAGTTTCACATGGACAAAACTTGAAATTCCCAGTTTGCAGAGTCCTATGATGTTCATCTGTGATGATTGACTGGATGGCTGCCTGTAAACTCTTGTCATAAGTTTTCATTCCACACATTTAAAAATGATAGGAACATGAGGTGGACTTCAGACTGTCTCTGCAACGGGCCTAAACCAATTTATAATAATCTAAACCAATGTAATAATTTGAGAATATAGTAGATTCTTACTCTCCTACCAAAGTACCAGATGTAGCATGATGGACTGATAGAGTGATTATTATGTATACACACTTCAAAATATTATTTATATCTGTTGTCAAAACTGGTGCCAAACTTTGAAACAGGATGGACAGTTAAATACTAGATGTACTTTAATTCTAGCTATTACCTTCACTTTGTTCAATAGATGGTATTACAACATTTTAAAATTCAACTGTACTGGCTATTCCTTCATGATGTATACCTTAAAACCCAGAAAAATTTATTATCCGGTCATTCAAAGTAGTAATATTGAGTACACCCTTGGAAAATCTGCAGACAACAGCAACCTGAGCAGTGAGGCTGACACACCTGAGGGATGGGTCATCATCCAGTGGGACCTGGACAAGCTTAAGAACTGGGCCCATGAAAACCTGATGAGGTCCAGCACCTGAACAGCTCCTGGCATTTGTACAGGCTGGAGGTGAACAGATTCAGAGCAGCCCTGCTGAGACGGACTTGGGGGTGCTGGTGGACGAGAGGCTGGACATGATCCAGCAGCGTGCCAAACATGTCCTGGCTGCATCACAAGCAACGTGGCCAACAGGGAGAGGGAGGGGATTCTGCCCCTCTACTCCACTCTGGTGAGACCTCACCTGGGGGGCTGCATCCAGCTCTGGGGTCCTCAGCACAGGAAAGACATGGACCTGTTGGAGCAGGTCTAGAGGAGGGCCACAAAAATGATCAGAGGGCTGGAGCACGGCTCCTACAAAGACAGGCTGACAGAGCTGGGGTTGTTCAGCTCTGAGAAAAACGACTCTGGAGAAACCTTAGTGTAGCCTTTTAGTAACAAAAGGGAGATTATAAGAAAGATGGGGACAGACTTTTTAGTAGGGTCTGTTGCAACAGGAAAAGGGGGGAATGGTTTTAGAATAAGAGAGGGTAGATTTAGACTAGGTGTAAAAAAATTTTTACAGTAAAGGTGGTGAGAAAATGTTGCCCAGATAGGTAGTAGGTGCCCCATCCCTGAAAACATTCAAGGCCAGGTTGGACGGGACTCTGAGCAACCTCATCGAGTTGAAGATGTCCCTGCTCACCGCAGGGGGTTGGACTAGATGACCTTTAAGGGCCCTTCCAAACTAAGCTATTCTATGACTGTGTATACTCTACTGTCTTGGGTGGTTTTACCATGCATCTTTATGGTAGGACCTCCATATGTGTATCTTCATCTCCCATAGGAACAGACAATGGCAGCTCAGACTGTCAGAAATTATTGCAGTGCCCTCAGTGATCCAATTCCTCCTATGAATATCCTATAAAATTGTTTTCTTTTTGATCAAACGTTTTTTTGAGGGACCAGGGGAGCTGGTGAGGCTTGAAGAAGTTGATTAAATCCATCTCACTACAAACTGATGCCTTGCTATACGTGTGAAATTGGACTTTGTTGGTTTTGACAGGAATTTTCCGCAGATCCTAAAGAGCTGATGAATAGAAAAGCCTGTCTCTTTCACATTTGTTCTTTTCTACATCATTATTTTCATAGACTGGACAATTTTTTTCCTGCTTAACTTAGACTCATTAAAAAATTGTTCCTGTGGCATCACTGTGTATATGCTACCACGCAGCACCTCTGCTTGGAGTCAAAGGTGAGAACTCAGTGATCCCTTGTTATTCCTCATGCACATATACAACTGCAAAGAAACAACAGGAAAGCCAGATTTACAGATGGTTGCACAACAGCTGTCTCTGCTATGCTTGATCTCCAACCTACAGGAAACAACAGAAACTTTCTTATTAGTGAGGTTTCGATCTCTTCCACAGTGACCTAAGTACAGGTCTACCACATGCATGTATCCTGCATCAGGACTCTGACAGCTGAGCTTCTGCTTTTCAATTAATCTCCTGTTTCCTAGGAGTTCAATGTTTTATATTGAAAATTAACTTGTTTTCTAGGAAATAAGCAACACTGTCTTTAGGAAAACTTGGGTAGGACTCATATTATTTGATGCAAATGTTGTCACTGTGTATCTGAACTAATGACAGTTGGCTTCCTTCACAGACAGTGTAATACAGAATGAAAAAAAACACTTCTATGGTAAGATCTACCTGACCTACACAGACATTTAATTTTGGATATCAGGAAATGTAAGAAAAGCATTTTTCTCTCAACTGAGTATCAAGACATCCTCGCATGAATGGGTCTGATATAGATTATCTACCCTGTAGACATCTGCCCTTGATCAGATGATCCCACCCCCAGGTGGCCCAAATTGGACACAGCAGACAAACAACTTTGCTCATCATTTTTACATAATGACTGTGGTTACGCAAAACTGAAATAGAAGTCCGAATCTGTGGAATGAAAAATCTAGTGTTTACTGCTGTAATATGAAAACAGTGGCTTAACAATCTAAACAGAGACAGCTTATCAAGCCCTTACCTTTGGGGATAGTAATCTGACAGCCCAGGTCACAGTCCTGCTGCAACTGATAAAAAGCCACTTCCTGCAGCCGAGCACGCTCCAGCTCCGAGAGGCTTTGAACGGGAACTGACTTCAGCCGAACACTGCGCCCTGACATGCTGTTCCAAGTGAAATCACCCTACAGGAAATCAAATGGAAAAATATGAAGCATCATATTAATGCACACGCACAGTTTAATAAACAGAACCATCTCTTTCACTGCTAGAAAAAACAACACAGGTTCTTCTTACCAAAAGGCCATTTTCTTGGACATCTCTAACCTTTCAAATATCTTTATTTTCCCTAGAGCAGCATTCCTTAAAAGGGATACAGACATGCAAAACAAGAAGTCAGTTCTGTCTGAAGCCATTTAATCAAGTATTGTGGCAAAAACATTAGGATTCCAGTAACAAAAAGCACAAAGCAGGGAAGGGGGGGGGAAAAAAAGGCACCCTTGTCTGCTTTTCTCAGTTTGCTTTCTCTGTACAGTACTTGATCGTCATTTATGTCTTTTCCCACACCAGCAGTCAGAGCAGCAGACCTCCAAAGGTCCATAGACAACACCCATCTTATCTCCCACATCTTGCTAATCAGACTCCACCAGACTTGGAGAGTGCACTGGCAGAGCCCCTTTTCCGACACATCCCATCTCCTCCTTATGACGATGTTGGGTTTAGAACACGATCGACTAAAGACCAAGCTATTCCATGTTTTTGAAGAGCCGCAACAACAACATATTTGTTAACATTTATAGAGGAAAACAGCATGAGATATGCTACATCTCTGCAAGGTACCAAATATGCTTGGAAAGGAAACCGAAAGTTGCAACAGCTGGTGTATCTCCCACCAGTGAGAACCTATACAAAAACCCATTCTCCTAGTATTTACCTTGGGCCAGAGAAGTAATCATCACTCAAAGAGAAGAGCGAGCACAAAAGCTTAAAGCCTGACAATTAACTTAAAGCAAGACTTTCAGAATTTATCAAAGCATCATCAAAGAGCACAGATTAGTACTACAGGGAGAGAAAGAAGAATTTGTTTTTCATTCTAACCATGTTAAAAAATAAACATCAATCTTGTCAGTAAGTATAACCTGATGCAGCTGTAGATAATGAAAAAACTCTGACGTACATCAGCTGGGCTGTAAGACAAACCCACCAACCTGCCTTTCATCACAGCATGGCAGACTTACAATTAACAAACTTCACTCTCATTTTCAGTTTAAATTTCCGTATCTGTACCTTCACTTCATACTAATTTTTTTCACTCTAAACTTATGATTCATCTGTTCTGCACATTCATCTGCAGTCAAAGGATATCCACTGACTTTAAAAATTGTCTGAAGCTCCTTAATACAAAAATCAGGAAAATTTGACTTTACTTAGCATCCTGTTGTATGTAAACATCTTTGTGCATGTTTCCATATATTTTGCCTGTATATGTGCATATACATATATATGTATATGTGCATATATATATTTATAAGCGTACATACAACCTGTACATACATTTGTATATAAACATATATATGCACACCTATGACTGCGTGACTGTATTCACATAGAGGTATGAAACAGAAACCATTCACAAATGTGCAGCACCATTTAGCAATATAGATTAAAGGAATTACACAATTAACATTGTTTCTTGTGATTCATGAAGTACGTTTGAGTTCAGCACGGAATTTTTTTTTTGCCAGAGTAGTTTTTGCAAGTGATTAGGCAATCATAATAGATAAAGGCATTACCTCAATGTGAACAACTGCACCCCTATAGACTTAATGCATGTTCTATGATCAATATCTTTATAGTATTTATATGCACATGGGTGACATACAAAACTTCTGTGTTAGCCCAGTATTTCACTACTGGAATTTGTTACTTCATTTTTTTGCCTCTTCACCTCTTCTTGCTCTTCTAGTGCCCTACTGTTGACTAACCAGATTTAGTGATCTCAAACTAAGGGTTTGCACCGTGTCACAAGCCAAGCTGAGCAGCTTAACTCCAGCAAAACCAAACCAGCAAGCATCACATAAACCTTATTTGCAAAACTGCAAGTAAACATTTACATTTTTTAAAAAGCTGTTGTCATTTATAGATAAAAGTGATCAAGAACAGCATCCACAACCAGACAATGTATTACTACAAAAGTAATTCCTTTCCAACCCTGACAATGCAAAGAAACTTTACAAGCACAGAAGTATGCAATTCAATCCTTTTGAACATATATCAAGTATTCTACAGTCAAAATGGTACATACAGAGAAATATATGTCTTTATGGTGGAGTTATTTCCCCAACATGAGCATTTTCATAAACAAAAATATCACTGATATGTCTACCATAAAAAAATCTCAAATCCAAACCCTTAATATTAAAACATGAATGGGAAGCAAAAATTACACCCCTTAGAAAATGTTAAGGTAATAAAATATATGTCTTGTTACCTGTAGACACAAAAACCAAGGGCAGCAAGGGACTTTCGGGAATTACCAAAAATTAGGCAAAAGTTCCTTAACTGAATTCTGCATGAACACATAAATTATTCCTCTTTTTCAGACAGATTTGCCCTAGGCAATTTTTAACTCTGGAGGTAACTCCTCATCCTCATCCTTATATCTGGGGTGGCTCTAGCAGCGAGCAGTGAGCTGTTGCACTGCAAAGCCCAGCTCTGACATCAGCCCTGCTAGAGCAGGGGACCTTAGAGACAGGGCTTGCAAGCTGTTTTACAGCCCTGCACTAAGGTTCTGCTCTGGGGACTCCAGCAAACCCCTTTGCACAGAGCAGGGCTGCTTTATATGAGCAGAGCACCCAACTCAGCACTACTCAGGCAAATCTCACTTTAATATGGGAATATCCCACCCTTCCACCCATTCAAGTGGTAGGATCACAATCCCTGGAGGTATTTAAAAGATATGCAGAGGTGGCTCTTAGGGATATGGTTTAGTGGTGGACTAGGCAGTGCTGGCTTAATGGTTGGACTTGATGATCTTAGTCTTTTCCAAGCTAAATGATTCTATGGTTTTTTTTATCATAGGAGTTCAAGGATTTAAAACCAACACAAAGGTAAAAGCACCAAACATGATTATGAGGCCTGTTTCTTTCAAGCAGGTTTTTATTCTGCCAGTTTTCAAGCTCCCCGTAAGTTCCTGGTGCTCACTGTCCAGCTAACAACAGTCATTTGCAACATCTACACCTTGCAATGCCACAACAGGTTGCAGAGCATCGACAAAGAATGTGGAATCACTCTGCCCAATTGCTGTGCGATAAAGAAGAAATTCCTTTTCAACATTTGATGGGTTTGATAAAATCTCTGCTAGGTCACATTAACATAGGTTTTTATTATGCTAATGGAACACATGACTGATAACCTAAAATATTTTTGGAAAATCATGTGGTAGGTAGGGCCAATGAAATCTCCTAATCTTTAAAGGCTCAAGAAATGTTTCCTTGAAAAAGTCTGTTTCCTTTTGCAACCGTATATCACTTATATATCCTTGTCTTCTACGAGTCAAAACACAGTATTTGAGAATTTAACCTATTTAAATACTCCTATGCTTTACATAACACAAGGTAAATTAAAGGCCTCATCTTCGTCCCAAAGCACTGCACAGTTCTACAAACAGCCTGTAAATTATTGCAAAATAATCCAGGCTTGGGAGAGGTCCAGAAAAGTCAAGCTCCTTTAAAGAATGGGTGCTGGTGTAGTTACATCTGCCTAAAGCTATTCTGCACTCTGTGGGGCAACCAGAGGAGGATAAGGGCAGCAGAGACATGAAGAATATTTTCTGTTTCTCTCTTCATATGAGAGGCAACACTTCACCAGCCTAATTCAACATCAGCCTGACACAGCTGGAAGCTTAAAAGGAGCAGAAGATTTTTAAGCAACAAGTCAGAATGACTTGTTTGTTCTTTGAAGTTCATGCCCATATGTGTTCAGACATAGTACACAGGTTGCTCTCTATTATTTACATTATAGGACTGTAGGTCTGAATATGATCTGCAAATGATTCCATCACCAAGAAAAAAAAAAAGGCAACACACAAACAGACGAATACAAACAGAAATACTGTTCTAGGATAAAGTGATGAGCCTGACAGGACATAAACTGCTAACTGCAAAGCTGCTTTCATTAATGAACTTTATGAAACCATAACCTAGACTAAAAGCCTTCTCTGGCTTCTTCCATCAACCAGTCACGTATTTTTCCTCTCAAGTCTGCAACTTTAGCTGCATTTTCTCTCTGGCACTCCTATTAACATCTCACATCTTTCCTCCACTCAACTGAGCAGTTCACTTATCAGGTAACTACCTAAAATACCAGAGCAGATGACTCAGCAAAAGACATGACTGAAAAACTGCATCTTTTGCCTCTGAAGAATCTGAATCTGTCCATTTTCCCTGTACTTCTTGTCCACAGTCATAAGCACATTTTTAACAAGAGGCAGACTGTAGCTTTACTGATATTCTTCCAAGCATTTTTCTAATAGGTTGGATGTTTGGTGGCTCCAAAATAAACATTAAGTGGTACATCCTGACTTAAGTTACACTGTGCACTTAAATTACTCTTAAGCATGTCTAAGCTATTCTTGTGTGCCTGACCTCCTTCTCCCGAGCTTCCAACAGGCAGTCTTTCAGATGTCTTTTAGAAAAGTCTTGTTCTTCAGTCTTTTGTACAATACAGAAAATGGTTGACAACTGCACGAAATGCTGAACGTAGATGCAAATCTATGGGCAATGATCAACCTCGATTTCTGTGGAGTTTCAAGCCTCAGCGAGTTACATGGATGGTGCACAGGTTGGGAAATAAGAACCCTCAAACATCTCAGTTTTAGAAAACAAAAATTTTAATGCAATATGGAGAGTGCAATTTTTATCTTATGCCTCATTGCCATTGTTAATGATTTTAGTCTGTCCTCTTTTAGGTGAATGCCATTATCAGATTAGCTGTCTTCATTAGTCTTCTGCTCAAATCCATTTGAAATCACTAAGATCAAAAACAATTACGTCTACTTGTTTTTCTTCTATCCTAGAAACTCTTAGCTATGCACTTGTATTTAGATGGGTGTCCACTGTAAAAGTGGTTTTGCACAAAAAGATTATATTGCAAATAACATGGCAAATATAGCATTAGAGTATCCTGTTTAATTACTTCTGTAAGCTTCATGAAACCCCGTATCACTGCCACTTAACAACCTTTTGCTTCCCCAGTCATTTATTTCAACCCTCTCTACAATTATTTCCAGACTCCTCAGGCAAAAACTCTCACAATTTGGCTGTTGGTACAGGTAGTCCCTCTCTTCTTCATTTCCCTGGTGTTGCTGTTAGTAAGAATCAAAACCAGTTCTGAAGAAAAAGTCAATCACTTCAGTACAGCTACATACTCTGTCCTATTGAATCAATGTACAGAATACTGTTCCTGGACAGGATGAGAATTAAGGAAAAGTGGAAAAACTAATTTAAAGTAGCCTTTTAAGCATTATGTGCAGTTAAGGACTGCATGGAAATTCCTTTACTAGTGCCATCCTAGATAACCACCTGCAAATTAAGGAAGAGTTAAAAAGCAATAGATGATACAAGTGTGCTACAGCTGAACTCTCTCTGCCACCCTCATTTCAGACACTCTTCCATGGCCAGCTCAGTGCATTACAGGCAGCACACTGGTTCCAGCTGGCATTACAAACTACTGCATCCTAGGATGCTCTGGGATCAAACAGCTGCTCCCAAGGGTCTGATAGTGTCACAAAAGAATTCCTTCAGATGAATGAAATGCCACCTCAACACTATACAAAGAAGCACAAGACTTACTGTGTGACATTAAAGCATTCAGAGGAAGATATCTTAACACGGATGTACAAAGCATGGGGCCCCAACAATTAATCTTCATTAAGAAAGACTGACTTCACTAAGGTTGTTATCTAGGGTGACATCCTGTTCCCCTTGACGTCAGTGGCAAAATTATTAATATAACGTCTCCACTAGGAAGAGAGTAAGTACAGTCCAGATGATTCTGTGTTACAGTTTAAAGCTTTGCACTAAAGTTGTCTTATCTCACGCTGTATTGTATTAAGTGTATTTTTGTCAGAAAGATCACATTTTACAAAACACTGGTTTAGATATCAAAAGTACTTAATGGCAATTAATACAACCACTGCATTGCCAAAGACAGACACTTCCTCACATCCTGTCTCATTCCTAAGGGTGGAAATCCATGCATTCAGTACTGCAAGGCAACCCCCATGGGAACACTGGAAAGCTGGTATTCCACTCAGGAGACACAGAATTCACACCCACAACAGAAATACTTCATCTAGCAAGAAGGCATGAACCCGTGCCCAGGTAAAGATACACATTTCAGACTATTACAGTGGTGATTTCCACTTATCAGAGTAAAAACTAACTTTAGTCTAAGGATAAACAGAGAGCAGAACAATGAGCATGCTTTCACAGCAGTATTAAAATTGTTAAAATAAAGGGAAAAATATTTCCGGATAAACCTTTCCAAGTTTTCTAAATGCCTCAGGATACTATTTCATGTTTAGAGTACTTATAAAGCATTCTCTTACAAAAACCCGATGCATAATGGAGGTGGATTTAATTCCTTCTCTGACGTTAATAAACCTGAATGATGCACAAAGGTATTGCACAGCAAAATATTCATCCCTAACATATGCACTCTGTACTGAACTTTTTCAATAGATCCAGAAAACCAAACTCCAGAGGTCAGAAAGCTCCACTAAAATGCATCAAAATACACAGTCAGATTTTTTTGATTTCTTACTTCAGCAGATATCAATATTTCTTAAGGGATTTATCAAGAAGAACCGTAATTAAAGCCAGAAGGGGCCAAATACCTTTTTGGAGGTGTCAAAATGGAGACAGAACACCTTAAAAAGCCCAGATCCAACTTTAGAATTACAGCTGAAATTCTGTTGGTCTTCACATAAACAGATTTTTGAGTGTTTTCAAGTGTAAGAGAGAATTCAGCCATACCACAATACTCTGAATTTTGCTGCAGGTTAAGGGTACAAGCAGTGCTGTCACAACCATGACCGCATGAAGTAACACGCTGAAAAACTGCAGTAATTAAACCATCTGAGAGCACAGTAATGGGCTACAAAAGTTTCATCAATCTCAACACAAAAAATCTGGTACAGCCTGGCTTCATTAAGAGGAGAATTATTTTCCCTTCTATTGGTTCATTTACTGTACATTTTGAGAGGCTGGTGCTATCTTTTTCTCAACTGTTAATACTTGCTCCTGCTTCATTGGAATAACATGAACTCTGCAAGCTAATGGCTGCTGAACCAAAATCCAATACAATAGCTGCACAAGTACTATTTTTAGTGGCAAAGCTGCCTTAAATAGACCCCACTCCAATTGCTATGACCAATACGAATGTGCTCCCAACAGCCCTTGGTGTTCAGCTGCTTGTGAAGGTGAACAAGGAACCACAGCCCACGATACACTGAAGACTGGCACATACCCTTTGAGTTTTCCTGTGCCATGGGTCAGGGAAAAGGGGGGCTCCGTCCTGAGGACAACTTTTGCTCGATACTGCATGTTACAGTAATCCATTCATGCCCTGAGTGCCATCTATGCAAGCTATGTCCTTACTAAATAAAGCAAAAGCTTCCAATGAGATTCCAATTATGAAACAGTGCTCTTTCTCCTAAGCCTAATGAGATTAATGCTAAGCAAACACAACAGTAAGGCTGAAACTATATGTGAACTGTATTTAAACAGTTTGAATGAAAAAAATATTATCATATGTCCTATCTGGCTATATGATCCTGAAGTAGTACAAAATATCCTGCTGAAACAATAAGGATCTCTGCTAGCACAGCACAAAAGTTAGACATTTCCACACCCAATTAGAAGTATCAATGTGACCATAGCCAATGCTTTGAACAGTCAGGAGTGGCATCTATTTCTATTATGTTCCATATAAAAGAAAAAATTGCAACACTTTAGAGAGAAGGAAATTACCTACTATTTGAAAGAGAGAATGCATGTGAAAGAGTACACATTGTCATTTCCAAGCCTGCAAAAATTGTATCTGCCTAAGTATTGTACACAAAGCTAAAAATACATATTTGAGTACTTTAGTTTACTTCCTGGATTTTGAGATTTTAAGATTCATGCAGATTACATGATCTGACAAGGATACTGTCAGAATCTCATAACGAAGTTAAAATCAAGTAATTCCACAACTCCAAGAACTAAGATTTTACTAACAGTTAAGTCTTTAACTCAATACAAAACCCTATTCTTATTGTTTCAAGTGGTTCACACCAGTATTTTCTATAAAATTGTACAACTGACAGAGAGAAAAATGAGGTCTGTTGCACACAAGAAAACCGTGATCCGACTACCTACATACCAGATCTGGCTGGAAAACAATTCTAGGGTGGTATTTTCTTCTTTTGGGGGGAGAGTGAGGCTGGGTGTGATTTATTTGATAGGTACAAAATGCAAGATATCTCCAAATATTTACATTTGGAAGTAGAGTGAGAGCTCCCAGTTACTCAGCTAAGACACAAAGGACTTGGGAAGAAGTCTGTACTACCTGATCTGGAGTGAGACTTTGAACCAGGCTTTCACTCAATCACAGAATCATTAAGTTTGGAAAAGACCACCGAGATCATCATGGCCAACCTTGGACTGGACACCACCATGTAAAATAAATCACAGGCACTATGTGCCATGTCCAGTCATTTCTTGACCAACGCCAGGGATGGTGACTCCACCACCTCCCTGGGCAGCACATTCCAACGCTTAACAATCCTCTCAGTGACAGAATTCCTCAGTACGTCCAACCTGAACCTGCCAAGGCACAGCTTGAGGGTATGCCCTCTCCTATTGCTGGTTGCCTGGTAGAAGAGACCAACCCTCAGCTCACTACAGCCTTCTTTCAGGTGGTTGTAGACAGCAAGAAGATCCCCCCGACCATCCTCTTCTCGAGGCTAAACAACCCCAGCTCCCTCAGCCACTCCTCATAGGACCTGTGTTCCAGGCCCTTCCTCAGCTCCACTGCCTTTCTCTGGACATGCTCCAGTATTTCAATGTCTTTCTTGTGGTGAGGGGTCCAGAACTGGACACAGGACTTGAGGTGTGACCTCACTAGTGGCCAGTTCAGGGGAAGAATCACTTCCCTTGACCTACTGGCCACACTATTTCTGGTACAGGCCAGGATGCCATGGGCTTTCTTGGCCCCCTGGACACTGCTGGCTCATGTTCAGCCACTGTCAACCAGCACCCCCAGGTCCTTTCCCACCAGGCCACTTTCCAGCTGCTCTTCCCCCAGACTGGAGGGATGCATGGGGTCGTTGTGGCCAAAGTGCAGGACCCAGAACTTGGTCTTATTGAACCTCATGTTGTTGGGCCTGGCCCATGAATCCAGGTTTACCCCACCCCAGACAAACGGCCTAATCCGGAGGCCATTGCCTACCCCAACATCTCCCCACCTACTATGCTGAACCTCAGTAGAGATCAACACCTCCCTCCAGAGTCATCTGCAAACTCATTACGTGAATGGCTACTCTCAGAGCTGACTTGGACACCTCTGACAGTGACTACCCACTGACTCTGTACTGTCACCATGTGTGCCTCCTCATGCACATTCTCTTTTTCATAACCTGGCTGAGATAAAGGCTGAAAAAAGGTTGCAGGAGCCATTTTTTTATTTAAGGAAGTTTTCTTTGAGTCATGAGTTTATATCAACAGACAGCAGTGCTGCAGTGTAAGTAACACAAGAGTTCTAGAAGGCAGGGACAGGCACATTTCAAACATGCAACACGTAAGCAATTAGCTTTTAGAGAACGGGAGTTTTCACTTATTTTGCTACATAATCATGCTACACTTCAGTTTTATCACTCTCACACTATGTTCACGTGTGCAAACACTACCCTGTGCTACACACTGATGTCATGCAGCCCGGGACAAGTCTGTACCACTGAGTGAGTTACAGTGCTCTGCCAATCACCTCTCGTTTATTGGGACTGTGCTTCTTGCTTTATTTGTTGGGGTTTTTATAAGATCTGGCATATCAAATTCCACCCCCACCAGCAGCTGTTTCGATGATTCTGTCTCTTTCCTAAAGACCCTGCAAAGACAATTCTCTATGGAAAAGTTCATAAAATACACAAAGGCTAATAACAAGGAAAAATATTGCAAGTACAAAGAGGTAGCTTTGCACTCCTTAGTAACATGAATACTTTTCATCCATGCAATTACTTTTCCTCTTCTTTCTATGCAATGAAACACAATGTGATCCCTTTTTGCAAAGCACAGCACAGAACGTTACTTTAGCTTATTGCAAAGCACTGTTTTGGCATTTCTGAAAAAAAAAATTACTGTTGGCACACATTACTCTGCTGATTTGCCATTAAGTTCAATACCAAACAGAGTTTAAATATTTTTTAAAAACCACCTCAACTATACTGGAACTATACAAATGCTCTGAATGGGTATATAGCTATAGGTCAGACTGATGGATCTTTGTACATACCTGGAAAGATCACTAAAGAGATCACATGAAGCCCATCATTATATATTAACATGACGGCTTGTTTAAAATGTGACTTTTAAAGTAAGAAATGTAAAATGGATCCACACAAATAAAAACACTCTGCTGCAACATCAATTTTCAGGAAAAAGGTATATTTTCTAAAGTTCCCCTCCAACCTGAAGGACCCCAAGTTCAAGCTGTGTGCCCACCAGACATTCTGCCACTTCTTTCTTTGTTTTTAAATAGCACATTTACTTTGGACAGAAAAGGGGGAAAATAGCCATAAAGTTCCCACTGTTATGAAAAACAGAAACAATTGCTAGAGTTACAAGTTCCTCACAGACCGAGCCAGAAGATGAACAGCTCTGGGTCTCTACTCTCCTGTATGCAGTTAACTCGAGTTTAAAAATGCAACAGTAACAGTCGTGGCCATAAAACCTGATGATTACAGAAACTGTTATTTGCCAAAACGAATCTATTCAGCAGCAGCTGTCATGCCATCAGCTTTCAAAACCTCTTTATCCTCAGCATATTTTGCTCACAACTGCCTGGGTTACGTGCCCTTCATGCACAGAGCACACAAAAAAGGATAAACCTGTCACCACAAACTTCAAAGCAAACCACCTGACGAAGCCACTCAAACACAAATCAGCCTAATTATACACTTTGGTTTCCAAACATTAATGTCACTTCTCATTCCATAGTTTCATTACTCTCAATCTTTGTGAAAAGAGGCAAGGTCATGAAACTGATCTGAAAACAAGCACTATTTGAGGCTCTCAGTTTGCTGATGGATTTCCAGAGCCTGGTGGTGAGTAGCACCAGCTTTTTTTCCCACTGAATCAAAGCTGTTCACTTCTCTTCAAACCCATCTAAAGCCCAAAAACATTAAACCTGATGTACCCATGAACACCATATTCAGACAATGTTCTCCATCACACTTACCTCTATCCTATGACATACAAAGTTACTCAGTTTCCTTACCCATTAACTGAGCTCTCTTTTTTCTGCAGTGTTCTTTAGTATTTGATCGAACCAGGCTTGAATTAAGGACGCAGATCCAGATACACTGTATCACAAAATAAATTAAGAGTGATATTGTTGACCTGAAGCTGTGTACGAAGCAGCTGAGAGTGAGCCCAGCTGGAGCAGCTGCGACTCCCAGGACACCTTTTGCTGCCAGACGTCATGAATCCTAAAGAGGAAAAATTATCTTTTCCTCTCTCCGCTTTGAAGCGAGCTGAGAGCCTGGCCCAAGGAAAAGCTCAGTCACACAGAAAAATTGTGACTGGGTTCCCTGCTTCTTACTCCAGAGACGTGCTGAGACAGTGCAAGGAGCTGTGAGAAAGGGGCAGATCTCCCCCCAAAAATCCTTCAACCTGGGGCTGTGCAAGCTCAGAACCAACTGCAACTGCCCAAACTCTCCCTCTATCAGGAGCAGCCAAGAGTGTTGGTCACAGCTGCCGTGGCACCTTAGAACACAGCAAGGAGATCTCAGCAGCTTCTGCCTGACCTTCTCACACAGAGCTTTTTAAAACACCTTTGAAAACTTACTCAGGCAGTCCAGCTATATTTTTAACATAATTTTGACAACAGCAACACAGAGACTGAACATTTTACACAGTCTTCTAGGGGAAAAAAAAAAAAATCCTTTATAAAGGCGCTGCTTCATAAATAATGTCTGTCATGTTCACAGTCCCCATACAGAATGCTGTCATCTAAACCGCGTGGGCAGGGAGCGTAGGAAATTTGTGAGAAACAAACAGTGAATCACCAATTATTCTGATGGCAGCTCTGCCCTACGTGGCTTTTCACCAAGTCATTCTTCAGAGTGACAAGTTTGTTTGTTGGCTGGCACGACCAGTGTTCTGTGCACAGAACCATGGGCTAGAGTTCACGGCAATGGCAAGGGAGATTATGTAATGTAACTTTTTGGATTTCTTCTCCCCAAATATCTACTCAGATGCTTTGTCCACCTCTAAGCTGAACAACTGCCCACCTACCAGGGTATGAGAGCCCCAGCTCAGAAACTCACACAGTCCCTCCTGGGTTGACATCTTGGCCTTTAGCCTGGTTCCTGGTAGCACCAAACTCAGACATCAGATGTCCCTAATTCTGGAGCCTTATGAAAGCCCAGGGAAATCAATGCAGAGGCCTCAGCATTTTCAGTGCCTCTTAGATCCAACATCAAATCTTCAAATTATGCAGCTCCTCACCTCCTTTTCCAGTCTCTTTCCACGCCACTGCCCAGGGCTGAGAGGTGCCAACACCAGCTGGTGTGCTGCACACTAGGCATCACACCATACAACATTTCCAAGGCAAAAAACTGTCTTATCTGCAGAGAGAGCTGAATAACCTCAGCCACCACCACTGACTGTTGAAATGCTGCAGCCAAAGAGCAGTGTCCTGCTAGTCCTCTTGTAAATATGCTGTACATTTGTAGTCCTTGCAATCTTTCTTCAAAACTAAGTTTCTTTAGCCCACATATCCCTTGTGCCAATATTCTCTGAGTTTCCTTAATGAGCAAAACTCTGCGAGTTATATAACTGGAAATGGGGTTGTGCTCCTTCATGAGCCTGGCTCACTCAAACCATGTGATGAAGGAACTGCCATTTCCAGGCTCTCTGCACAGCAGCTGCCCTGCAAACAAAGTATCTAAAAATCACCAACCCTTCCTGGTGGCCTGCATAAAGATAAAATTTTATGTCTATGAAGCATCCAACTAGCCTGTTCCCCTTTTATTTCTGAGCTCCAGAGATGGGTTTTTTCCTTTATCTTAGATTTTTAAAAAAGTGAAACAATATTGGAACTATGGGTTCCAATTCATATTTATTGGACATACAGGTTGACAGCGTTTCCTTCTTAGAAATTGCATTCTGCTTTGAACCTGGATTCTTCAGGTTATTCAGTAACTAAAAGTGCTCTCTGCGAAAAAACCCAGGGTCCTTTGGGGCATACTGTCTACGTGAACGTATTTGTATATAATTTCTATTAGCTACCAGAACATCTGGGGAGTTATTTTTCCCATTTCAAACTACTTTTTTTCAGTAATGCACAGCTTTATATTTAATAAAATGCTATCAGAATTACATGTTACAACACAAAATGTGCACAGTTTATGGAGAGATTATATAAAATACACCCTATTAGCAACAAAAAAAGGGAAGAAAATGAACATTTGTTCTGTTCTTTGGATTAAATTCTTCCCAGAGCACTCAAAAATATTGATCTTAAAATTTTGAATTGAGCTTGGCCTAAACTCTCATTGAAAAATTACACGCTTCTGAGATTGTAACTTTGTCATTCACAGACAAGGAGTATGGGACTTTTAGTTTGCTTCTTAATTGTTCAAAATTCCAAAATTCACTCATACTTTGGAGAGGCACAGGATTAAGAGAACCAAATTAGCAGGTGTTGAGAATTCCTCTGGCTGACCTCTTGTTACACCAATGACCAATTCTAGATGCAAATGCCTTATGGAACTGTCGAAAATAGCTTCAGAAACAGAATTGACCTAAAATCTCAGTTTTTTCAGTGGAAGAAAAAATAGGATTTTGTCTTGGAAGAACACTCATGAAAGATATGTTTTCTGTGGACAAAAATTATGGCTTGGTGAAAAAGTTAAAAAACATTTGGAGCTAAGAATGATGGTTTTGGTCCAAAATGTGCTAGTGTGCCGCATGGGGGATGCCATTCAAACACTTTGTATGTGTAACTATGTATCTTTCCCCTTGCAAGCGAAGTTCCTGTGACAGATTCCTTCCTCCACCTCCAGGGATGGCACTGCACCACCAAAAGCCCTTCAGGCTCATTAGAAAGAACCTAGGTATAAAACCCCCTGCAGAACAGCTTCCAGGAGACACAGCAGAGCTATTGTGAATAAAAACACACTGGATCTTTCCAGTTCAATGAAAAGCAACGGAAAAACACTGACTAGTTTAGGCTTTCCTGTATTCTTTTTTGAACTCTACTGTGGAGCCTGAGAGACAGACTGAGCACCCACAGTCGTACAAGGTTACATGCTTTAGGTTCAGCTGAAACAGCTCACTCAGAAATAGAAATAAATAAGAGAAGTACAACAACCTCTATTAAATTTACGCTTCATATGATCCTAAGACCTGTGAAAATAGAGAAGTGGTCGCAAGTTGCATATGAAAAAAAGGCACTTTGATTGTATCGCGGCTGTCTGGTCCAGTAACCACAAAACACCCATCTGCTCCAGAGGCTCCCTGCCTGTGCCTCACAATCTCTAAAAAGCAGAAATATATTTAACTTGGGGGTTTTTATCTCTTGATTCTAAGTGTTATCCATCACCAGAAACTGATGACTCCAAAAGAGATGATGTAAGTACTCTGACAAGTTATATTAGACTCTAATAAAAGCCCATACATTGAGACAGATGAGGAGAGAACATGCAGCATCATTCCTCTTTCCAGAAAAGGAAAACATCACAGGGAGCTGCAGAGACTGAAAGGCTGATGGAGAGTAGAAAGGCCATCCTGGAGGAACCAAAGCTGGGTTTGCTCTGACATGCTGGTGCTGTTGCTGTAATCTCCAAGAAGAGTATGCTCTGTATTTTCTCAAAGACTTTTAAAAGCAGTCAAACATATTCAGAGTCATTGCAATATCCAGAAAACGCCACTTTACAGCTTTGCTTTTATAAAACCACAGAGCAGATTTTTAGTGTAGCTCCAAAATCCAGGTGCAACAAGCAACATCCAACACAGCCCACACCTCACCAGTCCTTCAACCACAAGGACAAACTCCCACCTTTGGAGGTGTTTAGATATCTGACCCGCAGAAAGCAGAGCCTAGAGAGAACTACGGACTCAACTGATATTTTGGAAAATGCTGCACTAGATTTTAAAAAAGAAGAGGGGGTGCAGGAAGAGTCTTGTCCCAGCATCAGAGGGAGCTGCAGGGCCAGGGAGAAGCTCGCAGCAGCTCCCCAAATGTGCAACAACAGCTCCAAGTCCGGTTTCAGGAACCAAGCTCAAGGAGTACAGGCCCTACTCCCAAAGCATTTGAAAAGACATGTCTCCATCCACAGTCTCCAAAGGAAAGACAAACATAAACAAACTCAGAGGCAGACTGAAAACCTATTTTTAGATAAATGAAGAGCACGAAAGCTTTCCAATGTCCTCTCCCTACCCCCCTTCTATTTCTTGTCTTCCACTCCCCTTATTCCCGGCATGCTTTGGCTGGTGACAGGCAATGCTCTCTGCTCCTATTTAAAATTTTTATTGGCAATCTAGTAAGCATCCCCAAACCAACTTTAGTATGTCTGTGTTAAGCGGCCACAACAGCTCCTCTTATCGACATTATTATTACCGTAATTAAAATATACATTAGTCGGCTCAAAGATCCACAAAAGCCTCTTTGAATTTTACCTTTCATTATTGATTGAGCAAAGTGTTTAGTGAAAAGAGAAGGAACCAAGAGTGTGGGCTTTAAGAGCCGGTATGAAGCTCTTGCAGAAAAAAGGCACGCAGACACAGGAAGTCAAAGAGCTTTCACTGCAGTATCCGTGTAAAACCAACAGTTGCCTGCCAGGTTGTTTTCTGCTGGATCGCGCACTGTTGCTGTACAAAGAACTCCCCGTCTCATAGACACATAACAGCACTGCATATTGCTTTTGAACTTTTATCAAAGCCTACTCGCACCAAAATATCACAACCCTTCAGCTTACTATCAAAGATTTCCAGTAACATATGGGTCTAGAGAGCAGATTAATTTTGAGCTTTACAGGGTCTAAAGAGTTCTTATCTGCGTTATGCCCTTTAATGAGCCAAATAAGATTATTTGATATAGCTCATTAATAATCACAAAGAATATTCAAGGGAAACTCAATCCAAATGCCTGTATTTTGAAATAAGAGGGATTATACACTTAAGTATCATTGCAATGCACTTCTAACAGGCTGTGGATGCATTTTAGTTGATCGCCTTAGACATGCTCTTTGTTCTCCAGATCCCCAGGGATCTCCTACAGGAACTTCTGCACTAGGGGAGAGAGAGTCTACCTCATGCCAACCTCCTTCAGAAGTCACACTCACTTTAATATAATTACACATGTGTACTCACGTAAGTGTCCAGCTCTTCAGAGAAGTCACCCTGGCTTAGCTGCAGTATGACAATTTTCAATAGCTGAAGTTGTTGCTATTTGTTCAGAAACAGAGCATGACAGAAAAAACCAGATATAAATAAAACTCTTTAAGAGCTTTTACTCAGGTCTGAAGAATTCAACAGCTGCATCCCATTCAAAAAACAGAACAGAATAAATATCCTCAGCTACAAGAATGACTTTCCAGGGGCCAAGCTGAAAATTGGGTACATTTCTAAAAGAAGACATTGATTTTAAAGGCATTTGCAACACTTGCACATTTCGTGGCATTTTTATGAGTTAAAATATCTTTGCAGTATTTGGTATTTGCTTTAAAGCTTTATCTCCAGGAGGTATGTGTAAGTCTAGGCACATCCCATCGTATGTATTTACGTAAAGAATACATGAAACACCAGTTGTTGCAGAAAGAAGCCTGCAGGTGTGCTCTCTGCGCTTTTGGAAAGCGGCAACCTGAGAACACCATCTACAAGAGATGTTTTGGTAAAGATGGACACAGCTAGTCAATAATGTTTGCAGTGGAAAACTGAGGGAATAACAAAGAATGAGGCACTTGTTAAATGTATAACTTTGTGTTTAGTATTCCACAGAAGGCTACTTCCTTTATACTTCTCCATTCAAACCCTCTACTGAATAAACACTAAACATGCTTTTCCTTTCTGACTTTTCACACAGCACAGAATTAATGAAAGCGTATGTTACTGTTGTTATTAGTTTTATCATTATTATTATCCATAAATAATTCATTACAGATTTTACAATTACAATTCATCCTTCAGGAATCCCTTAGACTTTGTGAAATTTCACCCTTTCCATTTGACAGAGAAATTAAAGCCAAAAATAACAAAAGTGCAGGCTAATTATGGATGTTTCAAATGCTGACACATCAGCTGTGGGGCAGACCAGACCTACAGTGGGACTACATTCAAAATATTGCCATCTCTAACTAGACATTCTAAGCACCACTTCTAACCAGTAGTGAGAAACAGGAACTTTTGGGGAAGCAATTAATTTCGTTTGGCTTGCAGAGATAAGGGCAAAACTCCAGAAATGCATTTTTCCCCATTTCCTCCCATGAAGGGGGGGAGTGCAAGGTGGCCAGCTCAGAGGTCTGTGTCTACACTGAGGCTAAATAGCAAACATGTAGTGAATGAGCTGAATTCTGCCATTAAATACCATTTTCCCTGGCTGCTGAGCACCACTAAGTTTCCTCCGAGCTCTGACCTTTGCTAGTAAGGCTGCAGATACATGATGAAGATGCTTATCAGTAGCCAACTCTACAGTTGCTTGATAAAACATGGGGGTTTGTGGAAAACTGACCAACAAGTTTCCCAAAGCTGAGCATTCATTCAGCCCCAGCCCCTCCCACAATCCTCTGAAAGAAGTGGCTCCGGCAGATCAGACTGCCACCACCTTCCGTGCACTGACCCATGCCAACAGAGCCCAAACCACACTTCACACAAAGCTGCAGACCTTGCAGTGTGCACAAAACACCTCACGGCTATAGTTCATGAATTTCATGCCCAGCAGTGAAAATGCCAGCTGCAGATGAACATTGCTCAGCTTGTTGTCTGCTGTAATTCCCCAAAGTGCAATTGCCATTTATAGCGATGGGGCTGGGTGGAGCATCCCTGGGAAGAAGGAGATCACAGGCTGCATTCTTCAGCTGCTGCAAGAGTCTCTTCCCCTAGGAACTGGGCATATGCTGCAGTATTACAAAACAAACAACAGTCGGTCACAGTTTTCAATTATAACTACTACTGGCTTTCAACCGAATTGGTGCCAACCTCTAGAAGAATGGTTTCCAACAGCACAAAAACCCACCCTGAAAGCTGCCCCAATGAGTTCTGTTGCTCAGGATGTGAACTCCCACAAAAATGAACAGTAGTACAGAGAATAAAACACCAGATGAAGCAATAATATACCCATCATGATTTGCAACGCACTGTGGCTATGTAACTAACAGCAAGTACTAGAAACCAATGTAAATCAATGGTGCTTTAAGCTTCCTTGCCTTTTACTGTCTTCACTCAAAAAACCACCCATAGCCTTCAACAGGAAGGGAGTCAAAGCTCTTTCAAGTCCATTAGGGACTTGGCTCTTGCTAGTCTGTCCTACACAGGAGGCATTCAGGCTACCATGCACTGCACAGAGTAGCATGCAACAGACAAGTGCAAAGAGCAGAGAATCCACATGTTGCAGTGGCACAGTTAATACTGTCCTCCTCCCTCATCTTTTCCGAAGGGCTAAAATTGCCTTCTATCTGAAAGCAAATCGGAAAACAATAGTACAAATACCATCCATAGTTCACACTTCCAAGAAGGCTCTGTTTAAAAGCAAATAATCTCCTAAATTGCTTTCCAAAAAAAGCTCCATTTTTTTCTGCTAGTTAATAATTACAAAAGAATTTTCTCAAATTTATTGATGGTGGGAAAGAGCACTGCAGTTAAAACATTGTTTTCTTGTAGAGAACTGAAATAACATTTTTTTTCCAGATTTCCACAGAGATGTTCAGTGGAAAAATGCCCAGTATCCTAAAACATTTCTCTCTGGAAATTAATTTCACTCTTTCCTTCCCATACAGTCTTTTATGGATGCGTAGAAAAACACACAATAAAACAATATGCAGCCTTTTAAAGCACATTGAAATTTTAATTTCTGATATCTGAAATGTTTGGCTGTGAGTTTATTACATAGTACTCCAAATCAATAAAGATTTTCTACTAGCCTAAAAAGTCTCAGGTTGTTTTTTTAAATAGTTTCCTACCATTGCACCTGAACAGAATCAACAAATTCTGTTTGGGTTAGGTTTTTTTATACAAATAGGTGCACAAAGGAGAGGGGTGAACTCCTTTATCTAAACCTTAAGCTCTAAGGTAAAAGACTAAGATGCCAACCATTAAAGCATGACTGCACATCTCAGGTTCTCATTTACTTTCCATTTTCCTGGCAATTACAGAAGTAATTCCAAGAATCATCCATCATGCTGATGAAGATATCTTTACAAAATGTGCCTACTTGTTTTTTCACTGTACCATGGGTGAGAGGGTAAGAATCATTTCAGACGTGCAAGATGAACAGTTTTTTTAAACCTTAGGTTACCCAGACAAAAAACTCTCAGAAAATTAGGAGAGAAAGAGGGCAGAAGGTGGTAGAACGAAGAGGGAAGAGGCACTGGCCCAGCTTGTTTATCTCACTGGAGAAGAGAGCAGGGACACATTCCAGAACAGGCAGTCATTTCAATCATAGCACCTCATAGAACCGATTTAAGTTCGCCCCACCTTTTGCAATAGGAACTGATATGTTGTGTTACTCAACTCAGCCATGCCAGCCAGTCATCCCACCACCTTGTTGCTGTCCCTGCACGAGACAAGAGGCTCCTGTCCAGGGGGAGAGCTGACAGAGGTAGGTCTGCAGCCACAGCTGTCCTTCCCCCTAAAGCTCAATGCCAGTGTCCTGCCCCCTGAAAGCGCTCATCTCCACCACTGGCACTCAGCCATGAGCTGAGGGGACAGTCCTGAAGGCACACAGGTGACCTCAGCTGGCACCACTTTAGGTTTTTGACCGGATTAGCCCACTTTTCTTCAATGTTTTTCTCTAGTCCTACTGCTCTGTGGTAACTACTCCCCCTCCTGCCCTTCAGCCCTGCAGGACTACCACAAAAGGAAAACAACTGCTGTATGATACAGAGGCAAACGACAAACTAAGCACCTCTTAACATCACAAAAGAATACAGCAATAAATCAGAGGGATGAGGAGGGAAAAGGGCTGTTATTTATCTTCTGCTTAATACCTCTCCTGTATTACAGCACATACGGTATTTCAGAAGCAGTATGATTTTAAAGATAATTACCCCTTGTAAACTGTATTCCCTTTTTACCCACCTGTGACGAATTATTTGAGGCAACTCTAGAGAACGGCAGTCCAAGTTGCATCTCACTGGCCAGGCTGCTCCCCGAGGGATGACTCTGTCCTGCTCCCTAACACTTCTGTCATCAAACAGCACAGCCTCTCAGCAGACAACTATTTTGCTGTATAATGTAGCCCTGGGCTGGCCATACTGACTTGTTCTAGGAAACACCAGGGACTGCCTTTGCAATGCCTAAAACCAAAAAAAAAAAAAAAAAATTTGCCCTTATTAAAACATGATGCACAAAAAGCATTTGATAGTCTACTGATCTGTGTACCTACAGCTGCTTAGATTTATATTATGCTGGCAAAAAAATCAGCAAATGCTTGAAATAAATACAGGACTCTTTTTCGTAACAAAATGCTTGAAAGGTCACTTTGTAGTACACTGCTGTTGAAGAAAGCATTATTACTCAGGATGTTACCTCATGTTTTTATTTGAGTATCTTGTTTCATAATTTAGGATCCACATTTTGAATGTAAAAAATTATACTGAGTGTTTGTTTCCCGCTGACCTTACCACCAGATTTGCTCATTCCAGTTTGAATTAATAAAGCTATTAAATCACTCAGCATTTGTCTTCATGTAAACACAGTCACAATCTGCTGCTTCGCTCTTGGTCACACACTTCCTCACAGACTTTTCTTTGTATAAAAGGCATTGTCTGTATAAAGACATACCTTCTGGAGAGAAGATAAACTCCAAACTGCAGATATTTACCTTGCCAATAGTACTGAGTTGCTATCTAACGCCAAGGATGGAGAATTTATTGGCTCTGCTGACAGCCACCATGGATTTTAAAACTCTACAATCCAAAAAACATTCATCTAAGCCGTCATATGGGTTTTGTGCTGTGTTGGATCTAGACCTGTTTTCTAAATCTTGGACTCTGCCTCCCCAGTAAGACAACCCCAGGGAAACCAGTGCAAAACACAGATACAGCTGGAGCCCCGCAGAAGCTGTAAGGATTCAACATAAAATGTGGACGCAGATACATGCGTGTGTCTGCATTACAGATATGGGTATGCATGCATCATCAGTTTAAGAGAAAAATACCTTACATTTAGAACAATTCATTGACAAAATAGTCATAACAGAATAAGAACACTCAGTTGTTCCAGGTTAAGAAGCAGAAAAAAAAGGCTATTGCAAGGAGGAAGAGCTTGCAGCTTTCTCCTATGCCCCCAGTTTCCCACCCAGACTGAGTTACTGTATGCCTCTCGGTGTGCTTGGGCAGCCTACAAAATTCTCACTGTGCCCTACTAATGCACTAGCAAACACATCTGAAACAACAAAAACCCCACCTCCTGAAACTTGTAACATGCTGTAACAAGTTATTACCTGTTTTAATTTCCTATATATTTAACAAGTTTCCATACAAAGGTACCAACAGGGCCTGAGCATAAAGAGAGCTATGCAGGATATAGGTTACGTGGTCTTTTATAAGGCAGAGTGTTTTCCAGTGGGTTAAGCACTAACCTCACCTTGTTTATTCTACTGTAAAAGTGATTATTCCTGCCTGTTCTGTTTGTATGGCATCAATCTCTGAAGATTTTGGAGGTTTCTAAGTGCTCCTAGAGACAGTCCCCACTGTCCCCAAAGGAGCTTGTAGAGGCCCAGAGAAGGCGGCTTTAATCACGGGTTGTCACAGCGGAGAGCAAGCATAGCTTCATGTACATCAATAACAGAAGCTTATATTTTATAAACATTCATCAGAAAGTGTGTGACCCTCAGGGTTCTCCCTACACTTAGGGGGACACTCCATAGTGCCTGCTCAGGCAGTGCTGATGGAGAAGCTGCAGGGTCTTACCAAGGCTTCCATCTGATCCACCCACCTGGGTTTCTTTGCAGGAAGGGGGCTGGTGTGCAGCCAGACCATGCCCCAGGACCCATGCAAGGGAGCCAAGCCGTGACCTTGTTCTGCTAGTACAGCGGCAGCCTCCAGCAGCTCCGCACACACAGGGACAAGACGCAGATCTCCATAGCCAAGGAGCTTGTATGTGACCAGCCTTATGCAGCTGAAAGGTGACAACGCATCAACAGCAATGCAATTATTATCTGTGTTAGCACCGTTTACTTGCAGCTACGGAAAGACACTACGCACTAGCTCCTGAACACGAGCAAAGTCAAAATGAATGTATTTGCGAAGTGTTTTGCCAGTCAAAGGGAACACATGTGGCTGCCTGACTTACCTCTACCATCTGCTAAGCTTCAGCAGCCCTGTGATGTTCCCAATACTGTGGCTTATCACTGCTGATACGGACAGTCGACCAAAAGGTTCTCTCACTCTGAGCTGGGGCTGAAGTGCTATGTTTGTTGTGCTGGGGAAAACCACAAACCCATAACCAAAGATTGAAATGTATATTCACAAACTACACGTGTCTGGGCTCGTGCCCTGGCAGCGACCCAGCTGGCAGGGAAGAGCCTTAATCTACACTATAAAACTGCCTCCCCCTGCAGAGTGGCCATGTCCAAATGGTCTGTCAAAAATTACTCCTGGCCTATGCTCACTCTATACACCGACAGCACAGATCGAGTCCCAGCACCAGAGGAAGCTCTCTGACATGTTTCAATCTCTGTGTAGCCATGGCCCAAGAGAGCAGGGCAGGAGGCAGAAAGGCAGGCACGGCACTGAGGCATCTCTAAGAAAGCTACTCACGCTCTGCAACCAAGTGAGAAAACATGAAGCAGTGCTGTCAAGAGTAAAGCAAGGGGGCAGAGACAGAAAAGTCTTCTTGGCTTAATTCTGCTTTCACGGTTGTACTAGAGTCGTGCTGTTTATTGCCTCACCTTCAGAATACATATGAAAAAGAGAAAGAGGATCTGGCCTGTGACTGAGCGGGTCAGTTCTTCAAACCCACACAAAAAAGGTAATACTACATTTTATGGTTTATTTTTGCTGCCCAAGATCTGTGAAATACTCATGTAAGAATTAACTTGTGTGTATACTACACAGTTTTAATTCACAACAAAAACAACCTACATTTATCATTAGTATCAGTGCTATACAATAATTAACATTTTACCCACAATAGGACAGTCTTTCCAAGGTACTCTCAGTCCTACTGATAGGACCACACTACTCTCAAACTGGCTCAAAGCTTCACCCAACCTTCAGCTAGATTAAGGTCAAATGTCAGAAGACTCAAGGTACCCCAAGTCAGGCTGATTTATACATTTGTTACCATTCGATGCTGTTTTGTTACAAAGGAGACACTGGGATTGCTTCTCTGAAATTACACAGGAAGTTGTACACTCCAACTAACAAAGCTGAAGCTACCAGTACTATTTACAGACAGTAGCAAACACTTCTTTTACCTACTTGCCAGCACACACCAGTCAGTGGAATAGCATGTCCAAGCAGTTACGCACAAGATTACATGTTCTTTTCGATGACAGCCAAATCAGTAAATGTCTGAAAATACAAAGGATATTTCTCCTTTGGCCACTCTGTTGTATTTGTCTTGCAACAAATTTGGCTGTTGGCAGTCCTTAGCTCTGCGAGAGTATGGTAACAGCGCTGTCTTCATCGAACATTTTAAACCAGATTTGTCAGTTTAGTATATTTTTCTAGCTTCACTCCTGCACAATTCTTCTAGTTCCAGAACAAAAAAAAACAAAACAAAAAAAACCATGAAGGACTTGTTCTGACACAATGGGTTCTCTGATGGCTGCAGTATCCCAGTTACTAAGAGGAGATTCCACTGTCTCCAAGCCCCTCTCCTGTCTCTCTGGGACAAGAGAACAGTTTGACATTTTCCTCAACTTTGGAAAGGCAAATGAATAAAAGGAGACCTATAATCTACCAGATTTATTTTCCTACCTTGAGAAGGCTAAGAAGGAGCTGTTGCAGCCTATTTAATCTTTTTCCTTTAGCCCAGAGAAAATGATCTTTCCAAAGGAAAGGAGCTATTCCCCTCACTCTTTGGCAGAAGGTGAACCCATTACTCCTTGAAAACCAATAGCAGAAGGGATATTCTCATCTCCAAAATAAAATGCTAACAGGCTCTGTGTAAGCTGTGCAGAGCAGAAAGTTCAGGCTGCAAAAGGATTTTCAATAGAGGTTGGTTCTGGCAGCAAAAAAAGGTACTTGTCATTTTCCGTTCAGTTAATGCTGAGCATTTTTCACTCCATTTTACCTCAGCTAATGACTATCCAACCAAACTACTGTTCATCTCCTTCTCCTACTTAATGCAGAACATTAACATTAGCTTCTAATTAAAGAATTCTCACAGGAGATGGAAATTTTATACCACAGAAAATATTTGGGTTGATTTACACTACTATTGCATTTTATTTTTCATTGTGTGAAAAAAATCTGTAATCTACTGCGCCTTACTCAGCATTTCTGCCATGTTCTTCCTTGTTGAGACTTTAATAATGTTAATAATATAATAAAATTGAAAACATCACTTAAAAATTTAGTGTATTAGTCTAACTTTCATCATCATGAAAACCCTGAATATTTTTGTCCTGAAACTTCACACCAGAACAGCAGAAACACTATGTCTGGCTTGCAAAATACATACCTAAATACCTGAGAAGCCAGGAGCTTTATACATCAAAATTGAAAGTTTGTTTCCTGAAATTATTTCTGAATATTATCAAACCACACAGTTAAGCTTATTTTCATGACCTGATATGGCACTACTAGCACAGAACACGACCTAAATTGGCTTATTGTAAGAAAAGCAAAATACCTTACTTTTCTTCAACTCCCAGCTGTGACAATGTGAATGATGGACGACCTCAAAGCCTTATTTGTAAAGGCATGAAGTCATTAAGTGCTGGGAAATGGAAAGCCCTTCCAAATGTGATCCAAACGCAGGAATTCACCCGTCCACTCTTCTCCTCTTCACTGGGGAGAGCAAGGATGTTCCCTGTAGGGAGATCTGGGTGCTCACTCTCTGGGTAAGGCATGGGTGACAGTTCTGCAATCGCTTAAAACTATGTGCCAATAGATACTAATCCTTCTCCTCCAATACTGAATCTTGAAGCTGTGAAATCTTTTTGCTGGAAACCTATTATTTCTTAAAACTATGAGAACGGGACAAATTCCTGCTGTGGAAATATCAACTCCACCCAGATTCTTAGCTCTGCTCATGGCAGCACACTGAAGGCGTGACCTCCTTAACTTTGATGCACACTTCTGAATAGAGGTCACTTCAGCTAATACTTTTAGCAAGACAAATGCACCACACCATTATAATAATAAATGATATGAGAATTTGGCACAAAATGCTATGATCTGTGAACTAAGCTACATTAAGATAGATAAAACAGCCAGGAAAAGGAGAAAAAAAATTAACTCTAGCAAGGGAGTGGTCTTCAAGGCAGCTCTTAAATAAATATTTTTATCAATTTTTTTTAAAGTCTTCTGTGAGGTTTCGCAAAGAAAAAAATCCTAAACCCAACCCCCAAAAAATCTTGAGAGCAAAAACTCAACGCAGCAAAAAGGGATCATGCACAGATCTCAAATATTTTTGCAGATTCTTCATTTGCTAAAGCTTATTGTTGTTTTTTTAAGGCTATGACTGCTCCCACATTCCTGTCTCAGAATCTACTAAAGCTGTGCTCTTGGCAAGTATTGCTACATTACTTTTAAATGACATTTAGTCCTTTTGCTCTTGGTACTCATGAACAGGGCTTCAAAATTAAAGGGAACTGCCCTCAGAGATTGCAAAAACAATGGAGACCAAAACCAAAAAAAGTTCAAACATTTGCATCCTATCTTAAGATAAATTCCAAATTCCAATTTTATCACCAGTTTGCTGTTCCCACTAAATCCTTAATAATAAATGAACAAAGTTGCCAAACTGACTGCAGAAAATCTCTCCTTGATATCTACATATTGTTTATTTTAATTCAGATGCTAATATATGAGCATTGTTTTCTTCTGATATAATTATAAGCAAAGCAGTATTTTTCACCCTTTTTGTTACAAATACTAAAATTTGAGAAAATCGGAGGGATGAATGTTGACCACTTGCCTCCTCAGTGCAACATTTGCTACACCAGTGGGTAAGAGAGCCACGTTGTGACTACAACAGCAATTCAGTGTTGTTGAGCTTCACAGTGAATACTCTTCTTACATTCTGATGCAACATCAACCATACCTATACAAAACTATGAAGTGAAAATTCCAAACGAAAGAATAAAGCTGGTTCAGTAAGCGCTCTGACCAGATTTTAGCAGACCTCTTGGGAATGAATGCCTTGTCTGATCGATGAGACGGTGCCACTGGCTGGGGAAGGTAGAAGCCCTGGTGCCAAGAGCTGTTGTGGTACAGGGAAGGACCCCTTCAGATTAAGGACCCTTCTAAACCCCCAGGATCCCTCATGGCAGCGAGTGCAGATGGCTGGGTCAGGGAGATGGAGGAGAGCCACAGCACAGCAGCATGCAGACCCAGCCCGGGGCTGCAGGGGAGTGTTAACACAGAGACACCCACCTTGGTCTCAGAGGTAGCACATGGCATTTACCAGTCCTGTGCCATCACTGCTTTCAGAAGACTCCCCTATTTCCCATGAACAGCACAGGGTAAAGATTAGTACTGCAAATGCAAACTTGCTCTCCTGATACCTGGAATGGCATGATGTGACAGAATTGGCAGCCATTCCAGGCCAAAGGGCAAGATTTCTTTTCCAAACTCCTGCAAGCTTTTTAATCTTTCCATAGAAATGAAGCAGAGATAACAACGCTGTTTTGACTGCAAATGCTTCATGTAAAAATAAACTCCTCAAGACTTCAGACAGAAGGCAAATTTGCCAGTCAGCAAAACATTTAAGTACATGCTTAGTTTGAGAAGTTTTGCTATCTGTTGTATGTAATTATTCTCTTGGATCACAGATGCAGGCTGGGTTTTGTAAGGCTGAGCTATTTTGCAAATCATCTCACTTATCCTACCATCCTTTGACCGAAAGAGGTGCTCACTGTGCTGACTATAGTGAGGTACAAGACAATTGCCTTATATGCTTAACTGGCAGATGAGAAAGCTCACACTTGAAAAATCCTACCCTTAGTGGCCAACCAGTTAGTCAGTGAGACAAATTCATCACAGCTCCATTCGTTATATGAACTCAAAGACTGCCAGCAAGACCTAGGCCAAAAGCTATGTTACTTCAGAGAAATTTTACTTCGTAACACCAAGGTAAACAAAATACATTTTACAGTTTCCTTTCCGAGCTGTCACCATCCAACACAACCTAGTTTTATCAATTTCAGCTACAATGTAAAATATTTTCATCCTTCTGACACACTCGTTCTCTTTAAAATACCTGGCAGCAGGAAGGCAGTGATTAATTGAGTTACATCAGTGTCAAACAGCTTCCAGTGATATAAAACCAGAGCACAGCAAAGTGAACCTGACTCACTGGATCTTCAGACAGAGGCACTCCATTTTAAAATGAGTTTGGAAGATGAAAACACATCAACTATAAGGAATATCTTCAAGTGTCAGTCCTGGTTTATCAGACCAGAAATTGTTTCGAACATGGAAGTTTACACAGTAAATTCAATTCTGGGTTTGTTGTATTTTATGACAAAGGAATTTGCCCAAAAATGGGAGATGTTCATGCATTTGTATTCAGGTAACTCCATATTCATAAAAGTCCATTATATCCTTTAAGTGAAATGAAAAAAAAAAAAAAAAAAAACAAAACCAAAAACAAAAATCTTGTCCCATTTCAGGGAGCTTTTTTTGCCGGTACCTAATCAGAAAGTTCAGAAGTGTTGAGTATTTGGAAAAGGTTATCTGCGTAAGAGAAAACTTGATCATTACATTAGGAAAAGAAAATTGCCGATTTTGGAAACTATGATATCTGAGGTTTTTCCCTACTTCAGTGTTTTAGCTAGTACAAAAATATTTCCCATTCCTCTAAGACCAGATGGCTTTAAGTTTTAGCCTTGTGGACTGCAGCAGCAAAGCTGAACAGAACTGGAAACAGAGTTTTCATTCTCATGAAATGGTAACAGTTTAAAAATTTAATTTCAGTTCATGAGACCTGTAACAAAACATTCAAAATATGTTACAGTAGGACGCTCTGCTCTCTGAGGGAAAAAGACGGAAAAAAGTTTACCAGAATGTCTTGTCTGCCTTTTCACCTAGCAAATTCAGGATTTCTGAAAGGTTATGACACTGGCCCAGTGTCTCCATGTAGGCAACTCTAAACCAGAAATTTCAGGCTTCCAGACTTACCTGAAAAGACATTCTAGAAGACCTTGTCATTTTAAGATCTGTATCTTTGAATTGCCAGAAATTAATCAAACTTTGTAAGTTTTGTCACACAAAGTCTGAGACTTTTTTTTCATGGAATTACTTTACTTAAACTGTTCTGTTTTCTTATAGTGCTGTTCAGCATTCAAAGGATACTGAAAATCTTCTCTAGAAAATGATGCCATCATAGGTGTTACAACTGATTCAGAGTGTAGCAGCCCAATCAGCACAAAGCTTGGCTTTGCCATCTGTTCTCAGGCAAGGAAAAATGCTAAGCTAACATGCCTACGGGCAGACTACTCCTGCACTAGTGCTTACATTTGTTACACAAAAACCCAAGTGCCAAGCATTTAAAAGTTCTGTGTCAAGACACCTGAAAAATTAAACGCCTAAGAACCCTCAGGGGTACATAAGTTAGAAGAAAGCAAAAGTAATTTCTTTCCTGCATGCTCCATAGCTTGAATTCAAACACAAGGAAAGAAAATGCACGGGGCCATACGCCACATGGACAGATATCACACTGCATTGTGGAGTTCAGACATTCTCCCCTTAAACATCTCACAAGAATAAGCATCTGGCATGCTTCTTCTGTTTTCATAGAATCATGAACTGGTTTGGTTTGGAAGGAACCTTAAAGATCATCTAGTTCCAACCCATCGGCAGGAACACCTCCCACTAGACCAGATTGCCACACCCAACCTGGCTGTGAACAGCCAGGGATGTTTCAAGGATGCTTCAGGGATGGGACATCCACAGCTTCTCCAAGCTAGCTTCTCTGAACAAGCGGTTCAGAGCCTCACCACACTTAAAGGATTTCTTTCCAATATCTAATTTAAACCTACTCTCTTTTAGTTTAAAGCCATTACCCCTTGTCCTGTCACTATTATGCTTCTATTCTATCATCCTGTCAATTGAGGAAGAAAGTAAATTAATAAAATAATAAGATCCCCATTCTGGAGCATATAATAGTGTTCTTTTGTGGTTTGAAAAGATGAAGACCACCAAATCACTGAAAAGACAAAATGAGGTCCAAGACCTTTTATTATATAGTGTGGACAGCATAAAAGGCACCATGCTCAAGAGTTGCTAACTGCCACCAGAGTATACATGCTAAATTTACAGCAAGAACACAATAAAATTGGTATCTTTCTCCAGCTCTGCATTCAATCAATGGCTAAGATTCAACAGGAGCTGGCTACACTGCCAACCACCATCCACAGACGCAGAGCCTACCACCTCTCCAACACAGACTCATCATGGCCCTCCAGCAGCAGCTGATGTAAATCCCAGGCTGTATTGTTTCCCCAGCAGCACAGCAGCAGCCAAGCCTGCCAACCCAGCTCAATCTGCACAGCTGCAGGTGGGTGAACAACCAAACCCGCCCCAGCAGCCTCAGCATCCTGTGCGTCCCAGCCAACCCATGTGGCCCCAACGGCAGGGAAATCCCCACCCGGCCAGGTATCCCATGAACCCACCATCCTGTCTGCTCCTGGACACACAGCTGGAGCCACAGCAGTCCACCAATAAGAAAACACAAGAAGCAGCAATAAAAAAGCTTTTCCTTCATACCCACCTCCCCTCAGGCAGAGATCGTGTTAGTTAAATCACTATCAATCTCTGCGCTGTCACACTCTTGTCAGGTCGGGATTGGTTTATGTCATTTTAGCTTCTGCCAGATTGGAGCAAAAGATGAAATTTTAAACAAATTTGTAATTAAGACAGATATCTGATCTGACAGTCATCTCTCTCTCTGTGGAACTGTTATATCAATACAGCCTTGAGTCTGTCCTGTCAAAGTTCATTAAGTCACATGGAATTTCAGAGGAAGAAATGTGTATTAACAGACCATGCAATGCTGTACAAAGGGAAGAGTACACTTTGCAGGACCTTGCGTCCTACAGGAAAATATAAACATAAACATTATAGCCTTTGCAACAGATAGAGTTAATAACATGTCCTGTTATGTTTAAAAGAAACTAAGCATGCAATATAGAACAAGCGCACTAAGTGATTCAGAAGGCATGAAGATTATAGGAGCTTCTTTTAACAGTGCAACAAGCTTACACAATTTTTAGCTCACTGCTTTTCTCCCCATTTCATACTTTAAGCTCACTAATGCTTTTTACTCATGAAAAGGCCAAAGAATTTCATTCCTTCAGTATCTTTGAACTCATTTCTTATCACCACTAGAAAAGAGACAAAACACAAACCCCACCACCACTGCATGAGAGCTCTCTGTAAGCCTGGTTTTAATTTCATTTTTTTCCTTCTCCTTCAGGATTAAAGATCAGGAAACCAGAAAAAAAAAAAAAGCTGAAGCATTTCAAGCATTTTCACTTGCTTTTAAAAATCAATCCATCTCCTGTAGTCAGCAGTGCATACCTCCATTAACCCTCCTCCTCAGGGAGCACTCTAACTAAAAAACCCCAAAGTGTGTAAAAAGCAGAGAATAAAAATACTTTCAGGAAATAAAGAACCTAAAACCAACCAACCAACCAACCAACCAAACAAACCCCCCAACCAACAATTCTTTTATTGAACTTTGGATATAAAAGATGAGCTTGAGGTGTTATACCTTGTACTGAAAACAGCATGGTGATTCAACTGAATAAACACACTCTCCTGAAAAATGGTCACACTGGGGTTCGAAAAGCTACAATATACCAAATTATAAAGACTATCTGATAACTTTAGTCTGAAAAAATTATTTAAAATACAGACATACATAATCCACACCGTGTATGCATATCGTGATTGAACTTGACTTTAGACAGTGAGAACATGACACTATCACAAAGTATCCTGCACTTCTAATAAACACATAGAGAATTAAGTCTCCATGGACTGTTTCTAGTTTTGTTTTTGCAAATTATCCAAGAACACAAGGCCATATGCATTCTCTTACTGAGGAAAGAAAAAAACTTTTTTTTCTGAGAGAACTGAACTTAATAAAAAATATATTATTAAAATCACTAGCTTCACTAGCTCCATGTCACAAGAGAGCCTTAATCATTTATATTTCTGTAAATAGGCACACTCATACAGGGACTTATTAACTATAATATCCTTGAATTAATTAGGCTTATACTATAGAATTTAGTACTATTCAAGTCACAGTGCCAGTTCACAGGCTACATCAGCATCCTCAACAGACACACCTAAAGAAAAGGCAAGAGAGAGGCGCTACCAGTGCAGTGAGGACTATCACTGTGCTGGCATGCTGGGAGAGGATTTCTGCCACACTTGTCAGAATTCACTTTCCTAAAGAGCCATGAAAACAATGAAAGTGGCTTTAATCTTTTCAGTAAAAAAGATCTTGTGGAAGTCAGTGCCACACTGCCTGTCGGCCTGCTTTGACAGCAGAAATGCTGCTGGAGCTCTCCTGGAGAAAGGCAGCAGAGATGGCAATGGCACAGCAGAGATTCAGCCACCAGTGGTGAGCACTGGCTGCTAAGAAATCCCCCAAATGTGTTCTAGCAGCGAGCACAGGCTGAGCCCGTGGGAGGTACACCCAGGCACAGGCTCACAGCTTTGCTGCTGCTCACTGCACACTCACACCCCCACAGATGCCCACTGAGCCTTGCAGAGACTGTATTTCCATCCAGAGACGGACTGTATTTCCATCTCTGTGCTTTCGTTTTGCTTTATTCAACAGGAACAAAATCACTCAGAAGCAACAGGGATCACCTGGAGTAGCTGCCTCCACGTCAAACTCGAGTTGCTGGCAGCAGCGTCAACAGAAGCCACTTACACTGCCTGGCTTTAGGTCCAGGCACCAAACTCTGACCCTCTTCAGTATCACTGACAAAACTTCAAGGCATAACCTCTTCTGCTCTCATCTCCTTTATGCATGATGCTAAAGATTAGTTCTTATCAGCTTAATTGTCAGGGCAGCATCTCCTGAAGCCAAAGGTCATATTTCTACTATCAAATCCACTTCTCATCCAAAATATTCTGTATTTTTAGAATGCATGGCCAATTAAAAAAAAATAATTTTACTCTTTTTTTCTGTTTTAAAAAACAAAGAAATGTAAGAATAACAGCAACCACCTAGAGAGAGAAGGAGGGGAAAAAAGCTTTACTTGACTTCAAATCAACAGTTTGCTTTTCTAATCAAAGTGAAATCTAACCTTTACATTGTGCTGCCCATACACAGAGACTTTCATTCTACATAATGGCAATGTCCCCCTGCACGGATGCTTGCTCAAAAAAGTGTAAATGCTGTCGAACATTTCAAAATAACTGCAGAGAAAGTGTTCTTATTTAAAAAGAAAGGATCTTATACACTACACCAGACATTTTGCAGAACCCCATTATTAGATAATTCCTTAGTGTCCATTCCAGCCCTAGGAAGCTACACACAGTTCATCTCAAAGTCCTACAGAGGAGAAGTAGGGACAACTGGAAAGGAGCTATTGCAGCACTGGGGATCATGCACTTCAACTCATCTCTAACTCCACCGTGTGGGATTGCCCCACCATGTAACACAGCTCAAACAGAAGACTTTAAACCTCTACTTGCCTCCCTTGAACTGGTCCTGTATCTGCCTCTGGATCTCAAAGAACAGGTCACAGCAATGAATGTCTACACACAAAACACAGGAGGTGCAGTTCACAAGAAGAGAAATGCAGCAGCAATGGGGGAAGAAAAATCTCCTTTCCAAGAGATTACTCAGAAAAAAAATTAAAGAAGGAAAAAACAGAGAAAGGCAATTAAAAAAAGAAGATAACAGTATTGGTGGGGGGAATGGTAACAAAAAGCAGTATTGGACAGACAAAACTTTAATATTGATTAAAAAGTTACTAACCTGACAGCACAAGTAGAAGCAAGAACACCGATTCAAGTGGAAAATGTTCAGCCTTGTTTGTTCTTAGAGCTAATTTGCAAGTTAAGACCGGACTGAATGCCTTCATTTGTTTCTGAGAACCAAAGTGAGACTTTTGGAGAAATGAGAATCAGGAACTGGTATCAGAAAAAGGAAGATAAAAAATGAGTTCATTTGAATGAAACTAGAAAAAAAACAGAGGCAACAGCCCTCTGCATGTAGGCCAGTGGATCTGAATGGCAACCAAAATCTTGCATATCAACATTTTGAGGGATCTCCCATCTTCTTACCTATTGGCTTACTATGAGAAGACTTTCAAGCTCACAAAGGACAGCTCAGAGTCACAATCCACTGGGAAGCACACTGGCACATTAACCACTTGTAAACACAAGAAATGCGTATCTCTGAGTCCATGCTTCTGAAAACCTGTCTCCTAAGATGGAAATTTTGCAAGAGGAAGTCAACTCTCAGTTACATGTCCATGATATACCACCTTGCAATGACTTATAACTGTCATTTATGATTTCAGAAAGGTCCATTTTCATTATTATTCTGACAAAAGACATGAAGTGATAAGAGAATGATAAGTGCAAACAAACTTTTTCCTTCACACATAGTTCACTTCTACAAAAATGCTCACTACTCCAATATCACTTGCACCAGAATCTCTTCCCCATGTATTTACTACCTCTAAATTTTGAAAGCAGCATTACCCAGCTTACTAATTCCCACCTGACACAGAATTATTCCTTTATTTCTTCACATATAAGCAAGGAAGAACAAAAGGTAAGCTCAACTTACCATGAAGCAACATACCCACTACCTTCACATTCCTCTTTCAGATAAAAAGTTACACGCCTGGATTTAAGTTCTATTCCCTCACCTTTACCTTTGCTATACAGCCTTTCATATCAGAAGAAAGCATACAACCATAACATACTTGCATGGAGCAGACAACTTGAGGAAAAGCACCCACATCTTGCCAAGCTCCTTTTTCTTCCTACAGCTACTGACTTACTGCTGGGAAAAAGGTAACCTCTATAAATCCACATTGTATGTGGCATAGGGCACTGCTGGAACTCAAGGCAGAAATAAACAATGCCTGAAAAAACCTTCATTTTCTTTAGCCACAGCCAACTGTCTTTTGCAAGCCAATTAACTGGGCCAAAAATCCTGTAAGAGACTGAAAGGGACAGAATGGGGAAGAAAACCAAGAGGGGAAAAATGACAGGAAAAGAGTGGAAACCTCCAGCAGATTGCAAGGGACATTACACTACCAACCTGCAACCTGAAAGAAGATGGAGGAATTTCCTAAGATCCAGAATCAAGTCGGGCTGAGAGTGTGAGACGTACCGAATATCCCACTAGAGACAAGTGAAAAAAGTAGATGAAACTTTGGGGAAAGCAAAGGCACACTGGTGTAAAGCAAAGAATAAAACAGAGAAAGAGAACTTACAAAAAGAAGATGAAAATCTATGCGAGACCACATGAAATTAATTGAAATTCATCTAGAAAGCAAAACAGTTATGATTTCCCCAAGGGATTAATATCTCTGTTTCTCTTGATACAAGTTCACATGCAAAGACTATTTATTATTGTTGCCTAAAAATTTCAGCAAAGTACAAGTATTGTCAAGTCTAAAGCATCCATGGGAAGTTTATCTCCTTGACAGCTAAAATTAACCAAATTGCAAAGCTTCGAATATTGTAACATGACAAAAAAGAACAGCATGAAGTGACTCAGGTATTTTTTTCCATCACTTACATTCCATGTAAAATGACTGAAAAACATTCTTTTAAAAACAAGAGAGTTAAGAATCTCTTGGGGTCCCACAGGGATTCCCAGCAACTCAGCTGTTTGTGGAATGCAGCTGCCCTGGGAGGCTTCATCTCTTCACCAAGCAGGAGTGAAGGGATCCCACCAGATACTAATTGCCTGCAGATAATGTTACCAGCAATAAGATCAATTAGAAAATGATCTCCTGAGAGAAGTATTGAGCCATTAACTTAAATGAGTCTGCATGTTATCATATGTTAAGGAGTGGAAATTTCCACAGAACTTCAAAACTTAGTGCTTGAAGTCCATTTAGATCCCCGTAATCTGATTAGGTCCTCAATTAATGAAGAGAAAGGGATGATTTTGAAGGCCTCTAAGGTAGAAATCACTCCCCTGCAGCTGACAAAGAGAGCAGCCTACAGTCAGAGCAAACACTGAAGAGCCCAACTGGAACATACTGTTTTGAAAGAGGCAATTAATAGAGACCCTGACTGCAAGGTCGGCCACCCTCTTGGTTCCTCCCACCATACAGGTTCCCCTCCCAAATTCTCCCAACAGCGTGGGCAGCCCAGAAGACAGCAACTGTCCATCCAAGTGCAGTATCTCTATGAAGAGAACCACCGGTAACATCAGGAACATGGAGATTTCTAGACATAGGCTCTTTTTTCACATGACTTAGTCTTTTAATTTTGTGTCTTTGCAAGGAGTGTTATTTTAGGCCCAAGTGAGCTCCTCCTTAAGTTAATGGTTACGCACACACCGTTAACTTCAAAAAGCCTGCCTGCTATCATTATCAGATCATCTGTTCTCTCATATCTAGTTATGCAAAGCATGAACTCAGATCAAGTTAAGCATGGCACAAGAGAAAACAGTTTTAACAGTAAGGACTAAATGGAGGGGGCAGAAAAGATCAGAAATATGAAGAGTAAGGTTAAGGAAGGAACAGGAAACTCACACCACAAGGTGGAATTCCTTCAGCCCTGGTGAATGTCAAGAGGTGTGGATCAAATTCGCCTTGATCATACTTTGTAAAGACAGGTAAGGTACTAATTTCTTTCCTGAGCAGCCCAGGATGCATCCAGATGCTTAAACAGTGTCTTCCTTTATCCTCTTCCACAGATGCTTAGGCAAGATAAAACTGGTGGCACTCAAGCATTCATAAAATGAGAGAGGAGTCTTCCAGAGAAGAACTGGAGCAGGAAGAAAAGTCAGTTCACATTACAACCCACAAACAGAGGAAGGCAGGTAAATTAATACCTTCCTTCCCCCTCAGCACAGGGCAAGATGTGGTTAACAAGATTCCCACTCAATTATCAAAATTTTCCTCTCTGGAACTGTAACAAGTAAGTTCTGTGCCTCATGAGCGCTCTCATAACAAACACAGCCCTCCTTCATCAGAATATGGAGAAATTACCTCAGTAAAGTTTCTGCCTTGGTGTAATATGTTAATCTGTAATGATTAGAGAAATGTAAATATTGCTGTCATCTTCAAAGCACTGCACAAATAATAACTAGCTGATCAATGAACACTGCACTGGGGACTGCTAACACAGGATTAATGTGTTCATAGGTGTGTAGGTGGCTCATGTTTATGGTCAGCATTTAATTTATGTGCCTGATTTCACCTTCCAAGAAAGGTCGCTCCCTTAAGGCAGGTCATCTGTCTGCCTGCAAGGGAAGGGTGAGAACCAGGAAGCAGTGGCTGACTCAGTGCCAGACCCCGCCTGACAGTGGAAAAAGCAGCTTCAGAAAAGCCCTGGAATGGTCCCAAAACCTCCCCACCTCCTGAGCCAAGCGAAGAGAGGGAGAGAAAACTTTACAACTTAGGCGGGATAATGCCGGAGGTGGCTGACATTTCAAACAATAGCACTAAACAGGAAAAGTAAACCTTGGGACAAAAGCAGGTCTGAAGCAACTCGGTGATGCAGCATCTTGCAAGCACACAGAGAAAGAGTGGGCATGGGCAGCAGAGCACCCCAGCATTTCTCTTTCAAGCCATCCATCAACCCACGCGTTCAGGTTGTCAGAGCCAAAGAAACCTGGCACCACCTCAGCCAATGTGCCAGATTTGTTATCATTTTGAGAACCTGATAAGACCCCGAATAGTAAGAGATGCAGGCAATGCAGCACTATCTCTCTGTGGGTAAATAGCTCCTGTCATTACATGCCTGTGAGCACATCTACAGCCTGAGGGGGATGACCCATGAGTGACCGGTCTTAAACCACAGTAAGACCACGTTAATAAGTCTCTAGACTGACCACGTGCACAGCAAATCAAGATTTTTCTTTGTAATCCCATTAACTGAGAGCTCCAGTTTAGCTTTCCCCAACCTGCCACAGCCATCTCCTCTTTCCAACCACATCTCGCCCACCCATTTCTGAGGTCCATTCTGAGCGGACAGGTCGCTCCACTGCCAAGCAGCTGTTTTGTAACAGCAAGGTAACTGCACAGGATTATTATCTAGATGTAAAATCTTAATTGGTGAAAGTTCCTGCACATTCAGCTACCAGAAAAAACCCTCCAGCTTCTGTTCTCAATTGTTATCTCCTATGTAACATACCTGTTAGCAGAGTTTAGCAATGAACAAGTGGTACAGTTTAATTTGACCTATAGATAATGGTCCCAAATGGTCTCAGTTTGAGGCAAGTTTAGGAGGAAATCACCCCAAGACAGTAAGCTAAAAAACGTTATGTGGAATGACTATCACCATGAAGGCCATGCTGTTACTCTTCAGAAAAAAACCCCAATGACAACTAGAGAGACTCGGGCATCTTAGTGCAACCATTTCCCCAGCCTGTTTTCATTTCCAGGCTGAGATGCTCTGCATTGTACATGCTGGGAAGAGAGGGCCAGTTTTTGATCATCCTGTCTCCCAGCTTGCTTTCCTCCAGCCCAGGAGCACAGCTGCTTGCCAAGGGAACAGCACAACTTTCCTGCATAACAAAGGAGGCATCCCTGACCCACACTCCTGAGCAGAGGAATCTCACTGCAGGTAGCAGAGGCTTTTCCATGGCTGCCTTTGCTTCTGCAGAAGAAGCAACACCCTGGCAGTATGGAAGCTCTCAAAAGCTGAGGGCTGCTACACTCTTACAGCCTGGCTTCATTTTCACCCCTGAAGAAGTTACAACCCAAATCCATAATGACTTCACAACAGTGTGACAAGGTAACAGTTATTTTGAGAAAAATTAGTACTTGGACAATGTGTCAGAATTTGGCTTTGCTAACACAGATGCTCCATGGCAAACACAATTAGGAAGGGGTGAACGAATGGCTGCTACTCTTCCGTAACTTGTGTTAGGAGTTTGCACTATTAAATTTAGGTGGCAGAAGCTGCATTTGTTCATCAGTGAGTGTTATAAATGCAGTTGTTGATGCTCCTCTCCTAATTTTGGCCTATCAGTTTTGGTAATGGAATTCCCCACGGTCAACACCAGCTTCTCGTAACAGAGATGATTTCCATACCCATAAATGCATGGAGAGCTATGTAACCACCCAGGCTGCACACAACGCAGGGAGAGCTACGGAAATTCTTTCAGTCAGAGACCTGGTGTGTGCACAGTTCAGACACCTCACCACCACCATACAGGCAAAGTGGCAGTGATAAACTCACTGCTTGGCCACAACACATGGGAAACAGTAGAAATACAACCCAGGATGAAAGACTTGTCAGACCTGTGAATGTAAATAAGCATGGCTGTAAAGAAGTGACAGCCCTACACAAGTGGTGCTGTTACATTAGATGTTAAACACACCTCCTTGTAAAACTGCATGTAACTATCAATATTCCTGGCAATGTAGATTATATAAATACTTAGCAACAAAGGCCAGGCCTCACTGAAAACTCTCCAAATGTCTTTGGGTTAAAAAATACTGCAGCCCTTTGTGCTGCAAGGTTGGGCTCACATTTAACACTCCAGGGTATCATATATCAAAGAGAGCTTCCTCTTTCAAAGAGCTGAGTGCCTTTCTTAGAAAGCTACCAGAACTTCTTTCCTTCTTTTTCTGGCAGTCTCATGTAACCAAACTTATCATATGCAGACATTAGGCAACAGAGATAACACTCCATAACTCTCCATATAGTGGACCAGGTCCTGGATAAAAAGACCTACTGCAACTGGTCCAAACAGGGCTGGAACTGTCAAAAGTTTCACTCTCAGGCTATGACCACAGCTGATCCAACAAACTGAAATCCAACTGCTTTTAGCAGAGCATCAATTATTGGATAACAAAAGTCAACATATCTCAGTCACACCTTATCTGCAGCTGACTCTTTTAGTGCACTCTTACATAAGGCTACAGCTTTCACGTTGACTAGCCAGGTTTCACACGCTATGGAAGAGCTTTATCCAGAGGCTCCAGCAGTACAGCACCATGCTCCAGTACCCCACGCTGAATTCCCATGTAACCAGGCACCCCCTGGACATCTCTGCCAGGAACCCCCACATAGGAGGATGGTAACAGTGCAACACTGATGTTGCCATGGGGGTGTTTCTTCACAGGATGTGATCAAGGGATGCTCAAGGGAGTCCTCGGAGAAGGCACATCCTTCTCACCACCAGCCTCAGAGTGTGACCTCTCTGCTAGCCACAGGATAAGGAGCCCACTGCGCAAAGCCCCATTCCTTAGGTAAGGGAACCAACTAGGAAGGGGTTGTACTCACCAGTGACTGCCCCTCGTGGAGAGGAGAAGCCCCTCCCGAGGTCTGCAGAGCATCCCTTCTGCGTGTCCCTGAGCCTTCCCAGCCTGGCAACATTTGCACTGACACCCTGAGCATCACCTCCCCAGCCACTTACTGAGCTCCCTCCCTCTCCTGCTGCGGAGGATTTAGCAACTCTCTTTGCTGTTAGGCTGACTTGGGCAGGGTAGGCTGCACAGAGAGAGCCAGGAGACATCTCCTCTAGATCGCGTTCTCATGTTCACTCCTATGAAGCTGGGCAGTCTGTAGGACCCAACCTCCCTGCTTCTGCTTTACTTTGTTTTTCAGTTTGTGTTGAATATAACAACCTTTTACCATTCAATTAGATCAGTGCCTTTAGTGGTGCATTAGTACTAAACTACAGAATGGAAACCCAGTCACGCCTACAGTTTTATACGTGACCTTGTTAACTGAGTAAAATCAGAAACTAAATCAGAGTTTCTTTCTACACAGTAAAATTCAGTGGTGCCTCAGGTGAGCTTGTGCATCTACCCTAGAGAAAGACAAGGACACTGGAAAAAAAATATTCTATCGTAACAATGTGAACCCAAGCCAGGTCAGCTTTCCTTTCAAACACACAGAATTTTTTTTGCTAAATATAATGTTTGTGGGCAATTTTGCATATGGACCCTCTTAGTATTAACAGCTGGCCACCTGTTTTCATTAAAGAACCATTTGCTGGAAAACACGGAATTATTCTGTTCAATTTCCTAAATTACAGTTTTTCGTCTTTAAAAAATGCTGAAAATAAAGACAGGAGTTTTTAAAGACATGTTTTCTGACAATAAAATATTATCATTAATTGCATAAACTGGGCTTCAGTTCAACTCCTTTGGACTGTAATGTCATCAGTATGAAGGCAGAAAATTCTTTGGTTTAATACTACTTTGAAAATACTTAAGAGTAGCTATTTCTAACCACTTAGCAAGAATTCACTTTCAAGATAACTGCAAATCATTTCCTGTCATTTTTGATCTTGGGAAAAAAATAAGTAAAAAGAGACAACTACTTTTCTTTCAAGTTTTGTAGGAAAAAAATGAATGTGTAATATCCATGCCCAAAAGGCTTAGAAATAACACTAGCTTAGGTTACTAAATTAAACTGGATAAGATTCTTCTGAATATCTTAATATACTTCTGCCTCAACCTTCCTAAGTTTTCTACTAAAGTCAGTGGTGACTGATTAGTCTCACAAACTGCAAGTAACCTGTTTTTGCTTTCACATTATACACAGTATTTCTTCAGGTGAGAAACTCCAGTTTATCTAAAGAAAAGTCTGAAGTAGTTGCCTAAATGAGACACTAAAATATTTGAATCACCCAGTAAATATCAAAGTTTAGCTGTTCAGACAATTTACAAAAGCGTGCTGCATGCCTGGAGCTGTCAGCAGCATCAGCATACTTCAGATGAGTGCCTATGAATCAGAGATCCAATAATTGTATGAAAAAGTAGCAGCATACCAAGTTTTGGAAAAAAGAAAAAAAAAATTCTAATAAATACATACATGTTCTGTCATGCCAGAGCATAAGTCACAGTGAAAGGCTTATCTGAAACACAAGTTACGTACAGCTGAGAGGAGAAACCCCTAACTTGAAAGGTATGGGAGGTTTGCACACTGTGTAATTTCACCCTGACCATCACATTTTCTCAACAATTTTTTACCTTTTACAAAACAATGTAAGAATAAAAACGTTAGCATTTTCAGTTACATACAGTTCTTCATGTCACAGATGTCCTTATGTGTTTCCTAGGAAATCACTCCACATTCACTAACAACTCAGTGGAGCTGAAAGACTTCCACTTTGTGTGACCTAAAGAGCAGAAAGAATGCATTGATCAAGTGCAAGTTCTGCTGGAGTCCCTCTAATAACACAGTGCTATTTGGTAGTCATAGGATGCTGGACAAGGGCAGTCAGGTGCCATGGAGGGGATGAGAGCCAGCCTAGAAGTCCAGATGGAAAAGGAAAAAAAATAACTTCAAGGAGCTGAATCAATCTATCTGACAAAAAAGCAAGAAAGGAGATGGGCAGCAGTTGGAATAGCACAGGCTCCTTAAGATGAGAGTAGGTTTGTCTCACTGAGGGAAAGATGGTGAGACACAGGAGAATCTTGCAGCAGGGTGATCCTGAGACCCTGACGGAGTGAGAGTAAAGGAGGTTTGGAGATGGGGTGGTGTCACCGGGGCAAGTGAATGAGTCAGAGAAGCAAAAAGGATAAGCCATCTCAAGGTCTGGGTAAGGATGGAAGAGGAGAGGGTTGTAGGAGGAAGAAAACAGCAGACAGGATGCTATGGGGAAGAACACATTCATGTCGCAGATTTCCTTTCTAATAAGTACTGGTCACTAACCCATGAATATCTAAAAGGAGATCTTTTTGTCAGTCTTCCCTTTAGCTCAAATATTTCCAGTTATTTCTCTCATCTCACATGAATCCACAAAATGCTGTAATGAATGCAAGAAGGTAGTAATTATCCTCTACTGAGTTTTAAAATGCATAAAATTGGTAGCAAAGGTCTATTACTTTTTCATCCATGAAAAAAAATGTGCATGCTTCATGCACTGCTTCTCAGCAACTCAAGAGCAGTGAACTTATTCCAGTTAAATACCTCAGTGTCATTCACTTGAAAACTGGCTCTTAGTTCAGTCATAATTTTTTGAAAATGCACAGTGTAATATTGTCATAAATTGTATTGAAGGTAACTTTTTTCTTTTAAACCGCAAAATGAAACACAGGATTCAAACCTACAAATGTGGGAGCTCTGGTAATGAGTTGCTAATGCTCAAAATATTAACAAGGACATCTGTAAATAAATCTTAGTTCTGAGGAGCTAGGTAAACACATGTGGTTCATGAAAACAGGGCTTTAAAAGTAAGAACTGCAAAAGCCCGTATTTAAGATTCTATACTTCTGCGTATTTATGTTTCATTTACAAATATGATCAATGGCTTATTACCTACTCTTCAATTAAAATAAGCAGCCTGAACTCAGAATTACTTCCGATCTTGCATAAAGAACCCAAGGGGGAAGGCAAAGTGCCTTTTTGCAGCCTAAGACTTCCAGCAACATTTCAAAGAACAAGAGTATTAGCCAAATTTTCTTCCCCTGAAATTCAGCTGTAAAATGCTCCTAAATTTCAGTAGTAAAACTGAAACCACCACTAAATTAAAATATGTAATTCTAAACAGACAGTCAGTTTAGGCACCTTTTTAAATCCTAAAGTGAGTGTCTCTATACTCTGGGATGTGATGTGTGGTTTCCACTCATGTATCATTTCTCCTGGATAATAGCAGGCAGCTGGGTCCTAAAAAATTACAAGGGTTAAAGTCTCTCTCTGGACAGCAATTACTGGAGCACATCTATGCCAGGGCTGCTTCTGTAATACTGCTGCAGGGACAGCCAGCAGAATTCCCCTCCTGCCACAGGTTTGCATCATCTTTCATTTACTCTATAATATGTCATCATTCCTACATAAAAAAGAACTCCATAGTAACCCAAAAGAGTTTAAAAAACTTTGCAAAAAAATAATTGTGGCCAGGAGGAAGGGAGAGGAAGAGAAGAAAGGAAGCTATGAGATAAAAAAGGCTTGTCGCACTGACATCCACATCAAACAAAATTTCTTCAGGCAGAACAAGGAATGCATTTGTCCCTTGAAAAGTATACTTTTCAGAGATGCTTTCTGTTATGTAAATAATTTCTTCTCTGTTGTCTCTGTAAAGATCATGCAGTCTTGCAAACGAGGCTGAGCTGGGCAAACATAGAGCCATTTCTCAGCTGAAGTCATAAATTACTTATTGTTTTAATATACTGGAAAATTGGCAGGAAGCGGGGGAAGGTACGTCAGTTACACAAGACTTTATACCATCACTTATCCTTGCCTTCCATTTAAAAAGCGTTAGTTGCTGTAGCAACTGTCAAACCACACTCCGGTTCCTCTTCCTCCAAGATACAGAACTTCTCCAAAACACTGACACACAACACAGCTCTCCTCCATCCGAAGGACAGGTTTCTGGCACTTTTGCATTGTTTAGAAAGAAAGAGGCTCTCCAAGGAGCTGACAAATCTCTTGCAGGCCTTTTACTCCAAGGTATGCTCCTGTAGAGAAGAAATCCTTAAAATGCTTCTTTTTTCCCCTATACATCTACCCTCTTTTTTTCTCCTGTTGCTTTTTTTCCCTTCTTTCTGCATTATACAGAATGTTACTCCATTCAGCTTAATGCACCACTGCATCTTCCAGCATTAAACAAGATGCCTACACATCTGTCAGATGTCCCTTCCCCTCTCACTCCTTCCATCACGGGAAAGGCACATGCAATGGGGACAATGTCACATTGCAAACACACGTTGCAACGTCTCTACGTCAGGAAATACAACGGCAGAGACAGGTCTCCTACCCAACACCCTCTCCACAACCACAGCTGCTCAATCATTCCTAAGGGATCCCTGCTCTGTCACCAAGGAGAACAAGTGTTTTCTCACTGGTTGAAATTCTACTCTATGGGACAGAGATTTGAACAAGCTAAAAAAATAAAACAACCACCCCAAAAAAATTACAGAAAGCAGAGAAGAAACCATTAGCATGAAGACGAAGCTCTGTCAGAAAAAGAACAAAATCACACACTACTGAAGAAAATCTCACGAGGAAGTGGAAACATATTCCTCCCCTTTGTGCAGCATGCCAATATTAATGATAAGCAAAGATCCCTGGGAAGTTCTTACATGTTCAAGGATACTACCCAGGGCAGGATATTTGCACAATAAAGGGAGGGCTTACCCACCTTCTTACCTCCTTCAGTCCTTAGCAGCTCAATCCTATTTCTAACTAAAATGTGATTTTTTTAAAAAATGTTCACGCCTAAATGTTTTTTTTTGTTTTAGGAACACTTAATACAAGCAAATCTGTTGTGCACAAGGGGATGATTATTTTTAATTGCTGTCCTGAAAAGAAAGCATCATAGTATTGCCCAGATTATCTTCAGGAATGCATACGAATTCTACCCTTCCAAAAGAATTTCAGTCTTAGATATATTTACGTTTTCCAGTTTTATAATGATTCTTCTGAAGCGTGTTGTAGAACGGCAGATTAATGGTTCCACATAAAATTATTTTTGGTTCCTCTAGCAAGATCTAAACTACCCAGCCACTTCACCTTGCAGTTCATTTCTTCACCCCCTTAAGCATCACTTTCATTCCTTTCTACCCACACACTTGTTTCTCTAACAGGGCAACAATGAACCAAAAATGGACACCTACAGAAGCAAAAAGCACTGAGGCAGCTATGGGAGAAGGGGTTTGCGTGTGTGTCCACACAAAGTTAATTGCAAAGTAATATGCACAAGCATACCCTGAACCCAGCTTTCTGTGAGTTTATGGTGGAAACAGCTGCATACTGGCCCAGCTACACATTATAAACAAGGTCACTTGACTCCTGGGAGCAGTGACACACCGCCATCGGTTTGAACCACAAACCGGTCTGTTCCCTGAGCGAACAGCAATCACTCCCTGCAGTTAAGTGAGGAGCACTGAGGGATGTTTTTACTCGCTCCCAGTTCTGCCCACCAAGAGCAGTCACTGAATAGGTACTGGTGGCTGCTCTTCCTATCAAAAATTCTCAAACCCGCCAGTATATTTCTTCTGCACTTAAAGAGATTGTTGGGCTGTTCCCATACCCTTGTTCTTCTAGTCCCTCTCTTTCGTATCTTGTGTTTGAGCAGACACTCTAAGCAGGTTTGTTTTTCTGTACTCAGCCATCCTTTCATGCTTCTACTGGTGCTGCCCCTCTTCTACCATATCCTTAACTTTTATGGTACCCCATAGTTTATCCAGGCTCATGCACTTAGAAGACAAGGGCTCAGGCTGCTATGTTAATGAAACAACCCTGAAGGAAGTGCAGGATACCATTGCTTTTTATTACCACTTAGCATCTGTACATCTGCACAGAATGAAGAAACAGGGCAGCCAGCAGCTCAAGGCCACTCAGTGACATTTTGACTGTCAGATTTCAGGCTACAACAGAGAACTCCAGAGCAATAAATGAGGGCTGCTGTCATTTGCACTAAAGTTCCCAAACCACAACTGTGAGATTTACAGCCAAAAAAGGTATGATGGAGTAGAGCCTAACTAATTACAGTGTGCTTAAATACAAAGCAAAGCAAGCACTCCATCCCATTAATTCACCAGCCAAGATCAGTCAACCTACAGCTAAGATCAGTCTGGAATCAGCCAGGGATCTTCATCCTGAACATAAAAAACATCCATGCAGTCCCAGAGCCATACACCAGAACACGTTCTCACACGTGAACAGATTGGATTGAAAAGTTACTGACTGTAGAAATTCATCACCACTTCTCAGCTGGCATATCATAGTTCATCTTTTTTTTTTTTCTATTATCCCTATACAAAATCATCCAGATTACACAAATCTCTTCAAATACAGCATTTTAAATGTGATAGCCAGATGACAGAGCCAGCCATTGAGCAAGAGGGAAGTATTCATAATACTTCTTTAAATACTTCCTCTATTATTTACAGCTTTATGTTACATGCTACATTATGAACTGTATCACCCATTTTTGCTGCTCCAATAGTTGCAAAGTTGATCTCCCTTTCAGTACCACACCTATTTATTCTGAATTCTTTTGTTCTAGAATAATAATGTACAACAAGTAGCTCTGCTTCTTATTATCTTACTTAATTTATTATCTTACTTATAGCTGTTTTATTATCTTACTTAAAGCTGTTTTAAGGGGAGACATCTTCAAGCCAAGTTTTATTCATATATAAACAAGGCGACGCTTTAAAAGCTGAAATTATAAAATGTGGAAGAGTCTCTGTCTAACTTCACTACAGAAACAGATTTTAAAATACTTTTTTTTATAACTTCTGCTTTTTAACTTTAAAACATTATCTGTCTGCCCATAAATAATGAAGTGAATCTGTCCTTTAGAAGAAGCAAATATTTGACAACAATTTCTTTTGAGTTCTGCTTTAGCTACAAACCAAAATGGACCTCTTACCCCACATATCCCACTCCTGGAGCTGATTAGTCAGCTCCCTTTGGATAAAAAAACCATCCAAACAAAAAAACCAACCAAACAAAACCCCAACAAAAACCCCCAGGGCCAAAGGAGAGAGAAAGAAGCTTATACTCATTTCCCAAGACAGGAAGTTTGAGTACATACAGCCTGATAGAAGGAGGGGGAAAAAAAGCCCTCAAATGTCTGAGCCTACTAGCTTGGCTACTTCTGAATGTATACCAGGATACAGCAAGTTCCTCCTTCCAAAAAAAGCATGATGAATCATACACTATAGCACAAACCCTTAGGTTTTTGTTTGGGTTTTTTGGTTTCTTTGGGGGGAGGGGGGATTGTATTCTTGTTTTTAAGTTTCTAAACAAAAAGTTTTACAGCAATACAAAGAAGTAAACAACTCCAGGACAGGGCAAGGAAACTTAAGAAAGCTTAAGACTAGGAGAGATTTTCCCACATAACCACCTGCAACAGTACCAAAAAAACAAAGTCAATCTCTTGAGAAAGCAGGAGGATTTTTTTTCCTTTCATTCTTTGGATTTCCATTCTCTTCATTCATATGAGGAGCTACTACTGTTCCTTAGAGGTGATGCACTGCAATTGCACAAATAGCTTCTACTGCATCTCTTTCAGAGGTAGTTTGTAACACCCCCCCCCCCAAAAAAACCAAACCACAAAGCCCCCACTTCCCTTAGCAACATTTTCATAGCAAAGATAATAATTTTGCAGCTATCAAGTACCATTAGCATATTGAGGTGTCCCTAAGAACTTTTAAAAAAATAAATAAAATAAGAAACCTGTATTTCAACAAAGTGCAATATAATGACATTCAACAACATAATAATAAAGTCAACATTATGATGTAGAAAACCACCCCTTGGAGAGATGCCTGCACTTGACTGTGATGAAAACACTGGTGGTCATGCAACAGAAAACTCTATAACAAGCCTTGGAAAAGACAAAATATCAGGACAACTGAGGTACAAAGCTTAAATCTGGTGGTAAATAGGTTGACAGTCATGAGGAGAAAGGGCAGAAGAGAGTAGGCTTGGAAGAAAAGGAGGGGCAATGGTCTTAGAGATGTTTCTGAACTAGATTTGACTCACAATGTGCTTTACTAAAATGAAAACACGGCTTAAAAAAGTAAAATCCCTCACTATTTTCTACAGAAGTAAGCTATCAGAATGTTACTCAAAAATTAACACTGTTGCCTGGTTATCTGAGTGCAGAACTTGATCTATGCAGAAAATATCCAGGTGAGCCATGTAGGCACTCAGAAATTAATGACTACAAGCAATCCTGAGATATTCAAGTATGATTAGCATTTGTTAAACGTGAAAAGGAGAAAGGAAGGCAAAACAACACCATGATTATATTGACATACAATTCACATCAAGCTGTGATGTCAAGATGTGGACTCCTATTCACACATGCACTCAAAGAATGTAACACATTCTGAGTTCTGTCCTGCAAAGAAATCTCGCAGAGTTCAGAGAGGAAATTACTTTCTAAATGCCCTTACTAATCATGATTCCAGCAGTATTAAATTCACTGTGGAACTACCTATGGTGGGTTTTTTACAAGGAATCTCAGAAGGAATATACTGCAAACAAAATTCAACAGAAACTTACCAGTCAGATGCATCTATATTGATCTATCTTGCCCCCAAGGCCACACAGATAAGCACCAGAGCATCAGAAAAATAGCTGCTTGTGAGAAATGAGCAGAAGCTTATCTCCAGAAATAATATTATTTTTAAAACCTTAGCACATCTGCTATTTCAGGTGTCTGTAATCATCACTCCAAAGATTAACTCTCATGTCACATGATTTTTACAAAAATTTGGTTTTGTTAAACTAGGCATGCATATACTTGTATAACATGCTACAGATATATAATATACATCTGTGACTGTTTAGAGGGGTAATCTTTTCTGGACATTCCCTGCTCCCCATTGGACTCTTAGCTGCTGTTGGCATGTACTGCTGTCTTATGTTTCAATTGCTGTTATAGTTACCATTTGCATTACTGTCATGGATCACGTTAATACAAGTGGGTTGTCCAAAAGCTTAACAATAAGAATAGAAGAAATAATAACGGGCTCTGCTGCAAGGAATAAAATTTTAGAGCATTTTTCACATCTGGATGGAGACATACCATGAGTTTCTATGCAAAACACACCAATTTTGGAAGCCGTGAAGCAGGCTTGTTCAAAGTCACACTAGCCCAGCATTATATTTGAGCTCCATTTCCTGTCTAAACACCACAAGTGCTGTCAGACAGAGATACCAGCAGAGACAGTGGAGCAGAGTCTGGTGTCTCAGTAAACACCCCACCAGAGCAGGAACAAGAAAGGCACCAGCAGCTGGACACAGCTGAGCAGACGGGAGTGCAAAGGAAGTGTCAGGCTGTACTGGCCAGCACAGTTGGCCAAGCTAAGAGTGAGGCAAAGCTTGGCTGGGGGGGAAGAAAAGAGTTTTACTTATCGTGTCTCCAGCCAGCATTATCGACCAACGCTGGTTTGCCTGTTATGTTCAAAATTGGATGATTACTGTCATATTAGTCTGATTTTTCCAAGCTAGCACAAAATCAACTCCAAGCAGTTTCTAAGTACCCAGGAAGCAGCAATCCACAGCAACTTCCAACACCAGTCAGCTTTGATGAAGCAACCCCATTTAATGAAAATCTACTATGGTCTCAGATTACAAAAGGGTGACATTTGTGAGAAAGGTTCTCTTTTTAGCTATAGCAGATGGCCTGAGAATTGATTTCACAACCAATCTTTCATAGCACTGAAAGTATGAAAACATACATACACTCACATAAGAAATCTAGAATCCTCCTAAATTCTACTCTGTGGAGAGAAGGGGGGATTAAAAAAAGAAAGAAAAAAATTAACAGTAGGAAAGAGCATCATCAAAAGAAAGAGAAGCAGTAACAGGTACTGGAAGGCTGCAATAAGGTCTCCTCAAAGCCTTCTCATCTCCAGGCTGAACAACCCCAGCGCTCTCAGCCTATCTTCATAGGAGATGTGCTTCAGCCCTCTGATCATCTTCATGGCCTCCTCTGGACCTGCTCTAATTCATCCATGACTGTCTTATTCTAAGGACCCCAGACCTGGATGCAGCACTCCAGGTGGGGTGCAACACAGGCAGAGTAGAGGGGATGAAGCCCCTCCCTTGACCCACTGGCCACTCTTGTTTTGATGCAGCCCAGGGTGCCATGGGCCTTCTGGGCCATGAGTGCACACTGTTGGCTCATGTCCAGCTTTTCATCCGTAAGAGCCCCTAAGACCTCCTCTGCAGGGCTGCTCTCAGTGACTTCTTCTCCCAGTCTGTGCTCATGTCTGGGACTGCCCTGACTCAGGTGCAGCACCTTGCACTTGGGCTTGTTGAACCTCATGAGGTGCTTGTGGGCCCACTTCACAAGTTTGCCCAGGGCACCCTGGATGGCATCCTGTCCTGCTGTTGTGTTATCTGCAAAATTGCTGAGGGTGCACCAATCCCACTGCCCATGTCACTGATGAAGGGCATCAGTCCTGTGAGAGTCCTGAGGGACACCATTCATCACCAGCCTCCACCTGGGCCTGGAGCCATTGACCAAAATTCTTTGTGTCCATCCAGCCAATTTCTGATGGAGTATTAGTCCACCCTTCAAATCCACGTCTCTCCAAATTGGAGATGAAGATGTTGTGTAGGACCACGTCAAAGGCCCTACGGACATCGAAGTAGATGACATTGGTCAGTTTTCCCTTGCTGACCACTGCAGTCACTTCATCATAGAAGGCCATCAGACTGGTCAGGCATGACTTGCCCTTAATGAAGCTGTGCGGGCTGTCTCAGATCATCCATCTTCCTTGTCTTGTATGTGCCTTAAAAATGCTTCCGTGAGGATCTGCTCCATGATCTTCCTGGTAAAAGAGGTGAGGCTCACCCATCTGTAGTTCCCTACATCTTTCTTTCTCTCCTTTCTAAAAACAAGAGTGATGTTTCCTTTTTTCTAGTCACTGGGGACTTCGTCTGACTGCCATGACTTTTCAAATGTGGAGAAATATATTCCATCTTTGGAATAATCAATAACTTAAATAATCTATTACCAGAAACATTAACTTTAAATGACTGGGCTGCACATTCACATTTTGTCTTTGTGTCCAAGTATAAACTTTTTAAAGCTAAACTGAGGGACCAGGGAGTGGTAGTGGATTTTACATTAAATAGAAAATGTCATGCAAAAATTTATGTTAGTAGTGATGCTTCTTGACTGATAAAACTACGTGCAGTTTTATAAATGCACAGCTCGAAGACACATGCTCTTACAACAGTTCTATAAATAAGCTTTGTAAAACATTTATGTGGGCTCAGTGTGTGGGCACATTCACAAATAGATGTGCTAACTCCCTTCTTCCTAATGACCAATAACCAGAAGAGGAAAAAGAAGAGATCCCTTTTAGAAGAATAGTCTAGACAGTTCAAAAATAGCATCTGTGCCCTTGCCAGGTACACAGAAAACTGAAAAAGTAGGAACCATGGTGCTTACTAAAACCAGAGTGTTGTTTTGACTGTGTTTTCCATCCACCCTCAACATTCTGGATTTCAGCAAGGAGATTCACACCCATTCAGGTTTCCAGGTGACCTTCATACAGTGCAGAATCCTGAACATTAGGAGTATTGGTGATGCAAAGCGGCAAGACGTTTCAGAAGCTGAGATGTCTTCAGAGCTTTAGCTGATCCTTTCCCTTTTTGTTCTAATAAAGCTTTTTTTTTGTCTGTTTGCTAGCTTATGACACATGCTTGGCCTGGGGAAGGAGTTAAAGGTAGCAAGGAAAATCACATTCCCTCTTCCCTGTCTTTGCATTTCAAAAAAAAAATAGCAAAGAAGAGTTGTTTATTCTTCCAAGTCAATGTGCATGTTCTGTGCACTCAGGACAACATTCCCTCACTGGAGACATGTGGAGTTAGATAACATCAATTTATGTTAAATAATCTTAAAATAGAAACACATACTGTGCTGTTTTAAACTTACAAGATAGTGCTTTCTCAGAGTCTGATTCTGCATGTTGTTTTTTTGTTTTCTTTCAGTGTGTGGGAGATATTATCTCATGTTTTAGTGGATGTGGTCATTTTTTCTCTGTGGCCAAGTTTATAAATTCTTGCAGGTTCTGTTCCCACATCTGGGGACTCTACATTTCCCTCAAGATCCTGGGTGAGCAGGAGTTTGTAAAACTCCATTCTGCAAGTGAGCCTTCACAAATGTGAAGTGACTGAAACTAGAGAGGGACAGCAGGAGCTGCTGCAGGAAGGGTTATCAAGCAATGATCTGGGACGTTAAAGATTTCCATTTCTAAGCAGAGTACTAATGCTGCACGCACACACTGTATCAATATAATAAAGTAAGGCTGCAACCATCAGATCACATCATAGCTTGACCAATTTGAATTGGCAATACTGAATTATAAATTACTATGTCTAGCACCACCAAACTTCAAGTCTGTTAACACTAACTCCACCCTGCTCTTATGAGCTGCTACAAATTTGCCATTAGAAACTAAGTACTGTGGAGAGACTAAAGTTTAATTGTTTTTTATCTTGTCCTCACAAAGTTTTGATACTGTCAATATGAAGACAGTTCTGCAGGGCAAAACTGATGAAGTCACCAAGCTGCTAAAGACCGAACTACCATAACCTGGATCTGCTTGATACTTCTCCTGCCACAGCAAGCATGCTCTTCAACTGCTCCTTTCCCAGTCTTCCAGCATGTTTTAAATCTGTCCAGCAGCTAAATAGTCAACACAACACACTATACAGAAAACAGAAAAGAGACTGGGCTTGAAAACACCAGTGCAACTAGAAAAAGAGAAAGTGAGCTTAAATTTAACAGGTTTTGTGTTGTGCCTACTTTTCCCCCACCCTCCCTTCCTTAACTCCACGGTATGCATCAGCTCTCAAGGCACACCACCAAAGTCATTGTCAACCTCTAGCCTTAATTTCCCACAGAATGCATGAAAGTCCCTAAACCCAAAAGTATTACAAGTGGGAAACATCAGTGCTGGATGGAGTCCAGATCAGATGATACAAAACACAATTAAAGGCTTGGCAATTTCACAAATGACAGAAGCTACCTAACCACATCAAGAATACCTTTACCATGCACACACTTCAAGGGGTATTTTCTGAAGCTTTATAAATACCCTGTTTCTTGCATTTATGCTCTCCAAAGAGTTACTGTTAATGGTTCTCATAAAGCACTGCACACACAAACCAGACAAATTAAGTGCTGTAGCCAAAGGTGATTCCTCCCGGCCCTTAGAAGCAACCATGCTTACAGTGCTGAACTGATGATGCATTTTGCAGCACTGCTTGGAAGGAAAGAAAACCAGCACACTCAGAAAGTCTTACTCTTTCTACAACAGCCATTTTAAGAGAATAAGGAAATATGAGTGACTAGATATATTTGTTTAATGCAAAGATGCTAGTGTTTTACTCCATGATCTAATTCAAGCAAGCAGCAAAAGAAAAGGAAACAATAGAAAAATATTCACCTGGAAAAAGAATTCTTGTTCCTCAGTAGACTATCTAACTTTATTTCAAAATTACAGCGGCCTGAGTTTCGCTCTAACAAGAACAAAAAGTTCATAGTTGCTTGGCCTAGCTAGGGTAAGTAATTATTTTCTGAACTGACAAGTCATTATGAATGGAACTCCATATTTTTAACCACACATCTTCTCAAGTATAGACTGAATCCTAACTTTGATCTAAGGTGTCACACCACCATATTTTATTTGAATTCCTACATCATATAGGAGACCCAATGCAACCCAATTTTCACGGAGCAGGCTATCGAAATAACCTGAGGTGACAAAACAGGGTAATGCTGAAGGAACTAAAGCAAATCTTTCCAAATAATAAAATCCTACACCAGACTTCCAAGCTATCCGACGAGCACCAGACTTGCTTAATAAACTGATATTCATCATTCAAATCTTAGGCTGCAGAAAAAGAATTGCATGTATGGTATCAGACCAACAGAGAAACAAGAAAAGAAAAAAAAGTTTTGACCCAGCCATCTGCACCATGATCCTGATCAGTTATTTATTCAGCCAAGCACATCACGTAAGCACCCCCAACACTGCACTTTTGCTCCTAGTTACCAGAGATATTGCATTTTGGCACCTAGTTCATAGCCTGTAACAAAGGACCTTTTCTGTTTCAGAGATGAAAATTCTGTGATGAGTATTTTTCCATCTTCCCAACAGGTGTGAGACTGCAGCAAGTCAGACACGGTGATGTCTTTCAAGCAGACTCGAGGTTCATTCACAGCAAGGTGAAGCAGCCCCCTCCCATGACACAGTGCACTTCAAAGCCTCTCATAATGTGGAGTTTAGACCCAGAATCAGACATCTCTGGTAATTCAGCATCAAAAAAAAACCAAACCAAAAAAAAACAGATGAGTCATTGAAGTGTTCCTGTTCCTGTAGCAGGAATGGCAGGAATGAAGATAAACAGTGATCATGTGCATGGTTCCTTGCATTTCTAGGTCTTCATGTTGGTACTTCACTAAGGGTTTCGTATTTTTTCAGTCAGATTGGAAAGTTCCCAAAGCACTGCTCACCTCTAAAATGCATGAATTGGCTTCCCTGGAAGTAGCACTCAGCTGGAAAAGAACATGAGTTATAAAAGTAAAAATTACACCAAGGAATAAGAGAAAGAAATCCTCTGCGTTTACATTTTAAATTTATGAAGCACTTTGCTATAGTCAGAATTCACGTAGCATAAAATATCGGTGGGCAGACTGAAGAAAAGACAAATTTGACAGCCTGGTTTCCTTTAATTCTATGATTCTACCATCTTCCTTACATCTTGGTCATTCCTTCCCGTCATCCGCACCTTTAATCCATACTCTACTGTCCACATCAGCATACAGAATCAGAAGCACTCTGGGCACCCTGATACTGAATTATCCTGTACATAGAGAGCAGTTCACTTTTCCATACACCCAGACTGGCATGGTGGAAGACATGTGTTACCTAAAAGCCTAGACATTTCCAGAAAAAACTTTGCTAACAGCCAGTCACCATTCCCTGAGAAAGATGTGCTAATTAGAAAATGAGTATGTCTTTGCAACTTCTTTAAAATGTCATCTCAGGAGCTCCTCAAGTTTTCATGAGGAATAAAATCTCTTCCTGCTTTTTTTCAACAAGACCTTTAAATTTCCTTTTGCCTTCAGGTAGCTTTTTCTACAGCCAAGAGCATAACATTGCCTTACATTGTTACTGATGCTCTAATTATGAGTGCAGCATTTGCCTGGGAAATATAACAGGAACTCATAGATCATATTATCTGAACTAAGTACTATTTCCCTTCCCACTCATTTGGAATCTACCCCAAATAAAGCCTAACACACAGTTTACAAGTTTCATGCCCACGTGGGACTACATTAACAGCAGCAGATTTGCATGTAAGTAAATGCATCATAATTCTACACTGTCGCAGCTTTTGGTTGATGGACACTTGGAAATTTGCAGTAAACTCTGTGAAGTGCAGAAAAGTTTCTGTGCTTTTAAACCCAACCCATGATTACAAAAAAATCTCCATTTCACATTTTATTCTGCCTCTTAAAGCAGGGTTTGAGCCCTCAGAGTTGTGCAGAGAAGCTGGGAAATACTTTAATGTTTAGAAAACAAAAAACAAAAGGGTCACTGAGTACGTATTTTTTAAAAAATATCTCTATATTTTTCAAGCTGTCTCATGATTTCTTAATGCTCCAGCTTGGACAGTTGGGCTGCAAAGGAATTTTACAGAAGTTTAAAAGAGGTATGGCAAGCTATGAGAAGGATGTAAATACATGCATAGCTTTCTCTCTGTCAAAGCATGATTTGCAGATCTCCTGAATAAAAAGGCAGCTGGAAAGCAGAACACTCATAGGGAAGGTTAACTGTAGAATTAATTTGCTGTTGGTTTGGTCATTTGTGAATCTTACAGATATGTTCCCACAGTAGAGACAGGAACCAAATTAAGAATTTCTGTTATTTGTAATACTCCAGTAGAAGAGCAGTTCTAGTGTACTACATCTGGAAATGAGTATTTGTATATTGAATAAGTTTTGCTATGAAAATTAAACTACACAAAACTCTAAGCACTGATTGTGTACCTTCTAAAAATACAAGCAGAAATACACATAACTGCACTATTGATAATAAATTTAAAAAGCCCCAACATCCACAAGAAATTACACACTTCATTATCAGACTGTGGTTCTACATACATTTATGACCAAACATATCCCTACTCACACCACACTAAACAAGGCATATCCATTCAGGATATGAAGTTACAACAGTGCAATAGTAATAGCTATCTTCACAGAATTCAGATTATTTTCACTATGGTGAAAAAAAAGTACGGGAAACTGAGATAATATCAGTGCTTTAGAGACCATTACAAAAAGCAACAAAGAAAGGCACAAAGAGTTAAATCCCATCTCCCTGGTTCTGCAAGCCTTTATACACGCTAAGCACTGCTGACTGCATTTCAGATCACTCTACCATGTTTCAGTGTTTCATTAAGTGGCAACCTGTGAACTGCAATCTGGCATAACTGCATGTGAACAAAATACATCCTTAACTCTTGCTGTCTAACCCCCAAGCAACATAACACATACACGAAATAAATAAATATTTGATATTCTCTGAATGAGATACCATTTCAGTGCTGAGCATGGTAGTCCATAGTCAACCTCACTTCAAAGTTAGCTTAGCTGAATGTATATTCAACTGTTAAATGTTATGATTTGAGATGATGAGTGAATTCTCCTTGAGCAACATGTCTCACAGAAATGTGGTTCTCAACTTCTTTGAAGACCATGGTCAGGTTAACTCTTTCCACAAAGCACCTAAAAGTAAAGTCATTGTAGATAACTTGTACTAAATATGGAAGTAATGTGAAGAATGTCACTAAATAAAACATACATTTTAATAAACATACACTTGAAAGGGATGGCGTGCCACGTTCTTCCAATCTCCCCTCTATTCCTCAGGATTCTACTTCTTCCTCTCAGAAATAAAAAAAAAAAACAAAACCATCTGGAAAAAAAACCCTCAAATTATTTGCAAAGTAAGTTCACTGAGGAATTATTTTGGATTGACACTAGTATCACATTTCCTTCTGACATTCTAGTCTACTATATTTAATCACAACCAATATTTATATTGCCTAACTTTGACACACATTAGGTAACATGCCATGGCTATGACATTATACTCAGTGTAGGCAGTTTCCACTTCTTAGGATAACAATTCAGTCAGATGTAATGTTAAATAAGATTTTAAGACAGCAGATGGCATCACTTAGTTATTTTTAACTGTTGCACACTGACCATTTACTGTGTATCATAATCCATTTTGAAGATTAGTAAATGGAGCTTATGGACAGCACAGAAAAGGGACATTAAAAAAAAATACTGTTTTACCTATCTGGTTGCCTTGATCTGTACTGAGTGTCCTGCAGGCATTTTAAGAGTGCAGCGTTTCTCACAGCTGTAGCTGCTCTTCTTTGGATTCACCAGGTACTTCTGAGCCCCCAGCTGAAGGCATTCTTTTCCTCCCTAGATCAGCAAGAGCAATGGCAGGCTTTCAGCAACCTGTCAGCTGTGACTACAGCTTAGTGGGGATTAATAGACTTTTCCTTGTTTGTTCCCACTGGGATTGCTATCAGAGCTACATCACACCATCAGGAATAGAATCACAAAATATTTCAAACCATTATTAAAGAAGTTGCCCGTTCAACAAATCGGAGTTGACAAAAATGGTGAATGCCAGAAAGGCTCCTCATTCCCATTGAGCATCACACAGGAAATAACAGCCAGGATGAAAACAAACCTGGCTCTAAGCTTTAGAGGGACTGCAAAACCAGATCTGCTATTCCATCTTCCTTTTACAATTTCTTTCTCAATGTTCCTTGTATAATATCTATGATATTGTAGGATGATGTAAAAAAGGCAGAAAGATGTATTTCCTCTGTCAGTTCAAATGATATGCAGATTTTAAAAGGTAAACTTTAAAAACAGAGGTGTCCATACACAGGTTCAAACTGCCTGGGGAAAGGGGAATTCAGAGATGACAATGTACCAAGTAATTTTTCTGAACCCTTTTCAGAATAATAAAAACATGTTCTACACAGGGTATTAAGAAAGTGCCTGTCATATTAGGTGTTACAGTCAGAGTGTGTGATCAAAGAGGTGTATTTTACCATGTACCACTCAGTCAGAATGCAGGAGTGCACTGTGGGGAACTTGAGCTTACAACACCACCAGGGAACAGTCAGCTGGACCTCCTTCATCAGGCTCATGGCAAGACCTGTAAGTTCAAGGATGGTGGCCCATAGTGCAGACCTGGTGCAGAGGTGGCCCTATGCTGGTTCATTCCTGGTAAGGCCATTGGAATCGGTCTCCTCCTGAGCCACACACTATTCCAGAGTACAACAGAGGGTCCCTTGAAACCTTGCATGAAAGAGATGCATGGGAAATGGGGAACAAACCATACAGAGAAGGCAAAAAATAAGGTCAGAGTACAGCAGAAACGCTCTCCTCCTCACCCACGCATACACACCTCTGCTTTTCTTTACCCACCCCTGCCTTTTTCTCCAGTCTTACCTTTTTGAAAATCTGCATTCAGAGAGCCATGCTGTACATACTGTACATACTGTCTGAACTTGGAGATGGCAGTCTTACAGAACAGTGAGCAATTCTCTGCCGGGTTCCCAAGAGTATCCTTACTTGCTGGGTAAGTGCAAATGCCCACCAGAATTCATGCTGGGTATTTAGTGTGCATTTTATAGCAGCCAGGAGCTTGACCTGAGCATCTTCTGTTGGTAGTAATAGATTTTTAATGAATAACGAGTCACGAAAATCAACAGGGTAAAGGAACTTGTGGAGAAGCTATAGATTTCTTCAGAAAAGAAAAAAACACTGCAGAAAATACTGAAAACAAACATTAGAAGTAATGAAGAGGTTATAAAATCATTTCGTTTTCTTTTATAAAGCTCTGTTTTCTCCCCCAGCGTTCAGATCAGCATTGCACTTCCAAAGCATTCATCCTTTCTGCTCTAAGCCTAGGGCAGAAATAAGCCTTTTCAGTCACTCAGAGAATGTCATTATACTTCTGGAAAGCAAATAGAGCTCCAAAAGCTGTGAGGAACAGAGGGGGAAAGAAAGGAAAGTATCAGTCAGTCTCTGATAAAATTAATTACTCATTTTTTTTTTTTTTTAATGGAAGTCACTTTCTACAGTGTTGTTAGTGTGTGCATTAGACAACATTTCTTTTCCCCATGGGTAAATTTCTTTTCCAACCTGCTAGTAATACAAATTGTAGAATGTAGAAACCATAACAGAATGAATTGAACTTATATATCCAACAAAAATGTGAATCCAAACTAACAGCACTATTACTAATGTCACGATAATTGGCATTGATACTCACTGTAGCCATATGCTTTCTGCTGAGTCGGTTTTGAAATACCAGTCCAAGAGGTAGCAGACAGAAGATAGAAGAATAAATTCCTAGAGATCACCAAATAGGCAGTAATGTTATTTGTAATGAACATCACAACCACAACAACAAGAATTATCCGACACAGTTGTCTACAGCAGTTGTGGTTAGCCTCAAGTGATCCTGCCCTGTCCTATCTTAGAGCTGCAGCTCCACAAAACACGATATGGACACAGAAGCCAAAATCCACAAGACACGAGCTCAAGAGGTCTGTCCTCAGCGTCAGAAATGAAGTCAGGTAGACTTTAAATTTTATCTGAAGCATACTCACTGAAGTATCAGACCCTATTTTAACATTACTTAGAGGTCTAAAATTACACACGGAGGTCTCACAGGGCTTTCTAAGCCAGAAGCGAGTCAGTTGCCTAAGCCCTGTTCCAATCAGCAGCTATTAACTTGGTTTAAACACTGTAAAATGCCACTGAGGACTTCCAGTACATTTACATACCTAGGCATTTCCAAATATCTGGTCTCTAGGTATAGGCAAAGTGGAGCCCTTTAAAATTCCTCGATATGGAAGCCATTCTGTCCTATTTGATGAATTTTGTGGTAAATGAATCTCACAATCATCCTATGTATTGCATTCTTTATGCAGAGGCACACATACAGAAACAGAGGAAAAGCATTTTCTAAAATCACAGAGGAAGTTCTGCAGACATGCCTACATTATTTTACGTTAGCTACAGTGAGCTTTTGAGCTAATCTGTGTAAATGAAGCATTATATTCTCCCCAGGAGAATTTATTTATTTACTTCTGACAAGAAAAAGCAGATCTCCAGAGCACAAACAATTCCTACCACGAACCCCTAAAGGATTCAGGTCATGATTTGCCTTCCTGCACCTTCAGAATTACTTCCTTCCCAAATCTTCTTTCCCCTTTTTTTCCTAGACTAGTTTTCCCACCTAAATTCTGAGTTTAAGTAAGCAGTAAGAATGTTTCTCAAGTGTATAACAATCTACTTACACCTTTATCCCAATCCCAGCTGTCCTAGTTGGTTTGCAGACACCTGTGCAGCAAATGCCAAAGGGACTGGCTATCTCCTCAGTTCCTTTAACAGAGTGCAATTCTGAAAACATGAAAAATTATCTCCTCCTTCCTGTCTTCTACAGTGCTTTTGAACTGGTGGTGGGAGGAGCAGAAAGTCTCCCTATCTTGCAATGTGAGAAAAAGCCCATCAGAAGTGACTCACCAACATTAATCATATATACACCAGATTGAAAGGCACTCAGAACATGAAGTCTGAATCCCAGCCTCAGTTAAGCAAATGAGAAGCAAATTGCTCGGTACCATCATATCCTTTTAACTGCCGTATCTGTACAGTTTTGCACAATGAAGCTGATGAATATAAATTTATTGTTTCTAGCACCGAACTTTTACAGAGAAGTGCTGCTGAATCTTTTGGAAGAACAAGCAGCTGAGTAGCATGCAACTTCCTATGTCTTGAAATGAATAAGCACCAGCGTAAAGATTTTCTCACGTAAAACATCCACATTCACATCACTTAGCACCTGGTCTATGCGTTAAAGTGAATATCCTTATAGCTTAACCAAGCAGATGAAGATCAGAATCTTAAATAATCAAATCACACTGCAGATTAAGATATTTCAACTGCTTTTTGCTTCTCACAGGGAGTATTGTGAGTTTTTATTCACTAACACAAAATCCAAGTATAAAAATCCAGAGCGTACTATTTAGATTCAAGACTACAGCTAAATACTGGGGATGCATAGATTTGAAGAAAATAAGAAAAATAGTAAGGAAAAGTCCTACTGTCTCCAAAAGGAAGTTTAAGAATGAGAGGCTTTCTTTTCCTATTTAAAAAAAAACCACAACAAAGCCATGTTTGAAATATATACATGCTACTTGAATCTAGAAAGCAGGGAATTTTCCCATTCACACTATGTATGCCATACTGCTCTACATTCTTCCTAAACTGGTCTCAGGCTCTTTGCCTTTCTGGTATTTTTAACTCTATGTAATACCAACCACCCAGCTCCCACAGCACTATTCCCAAAATTACATATGAAGAATATTCTATTAGCCATAAAAAACAACAATATAATCACAAAAAGTAAACTGCACTCCTCCTATTTTTCAGGGAAGTATTCCAATGCTCAGAACTAGATTATAGTCTGCCACAGTCCTGTAAATTCAGGATAAATCAAGGGCTGCTCTAACATTACCTTGGCATAAAAGAAATCAAGACCTTACTGCAATACAGTGCTTGGAGCTACTGCCAAGTTAACAATTTCTATTGGCATTTAATTACAGTGCATTTCCTGAAGCTAAGGCACAGCTTTAGCACGAGCAGGGCTGCTCTGAGCAAGACACTTGTTCTGTTCAGACCAACACTTACCTGACAAATAGGTTTAATATGCAGCAATGTGTGACACACAAAACCAGGCAAGGATGTAAATTTAGCTCGTCACTGATTGCTAGAGAATATTCCACCCAAACACTATAACTGTAAATAATAACAATACTTACGTAAATCCTACCTATGTTTTGCAAACATAAGAACAAAATGGTCAGATTTTCTTCTGGGTAGAGGTACTTAAAAGAGTCCTGGTTAAAAATTGGGTTCTGACATATGTTAGACATTTATACTCCCCTAGAGAAAATGCTTGCATGACTTCAGAGCTTCAGTCTGTTCTAGTTCATCACACAACAAAAGAGCTTGCTGCTTTGGACAGATCATGTTTTGCTTCTGGTATTCCCTCTCCCAAATCTTGACAGGGAGCAAGATCTCCGGAATGAGTAAAGTGATAATCTCACTCTCTGTGACACGGGAGTACGGATTTTGTATAAATATGCTGCTTCAGACTTAGGTCACAACCACTCACTTTGAGAAGCTCTCTGAGGTATATTGACCCTGTGCACTCATCCTGTGAAAAAAATCAGTGACTTGACTTTGCCAACCAAAACCTGAGGCATCCCAAAACACCACTCATTTCTGAGACACTTGGGTCTGCTTGTACATCATTCAAGAAAATGAAAATCCAGAAAGTAGAATCCTAAACTGTCCGTGATGCCACATTTAAAAGGGTCCCTAGTAATGTCAGTAAACTAAGTTAGCCAGTGAGAAAAGAGTTAAATGAGACCCGGCAGGGTGGAATAGCTACAGAAGCCCAGCATAGACCCAATACCACCTCTCTCTCTCTCTGTTGCGAATGCACAGCAAGACAACTTTGCCCTAAAGGAAGCTCACATCGATCTTTCAGTAAATGTTAGCTGGAGCAGGACCACACTCATTTGTTCTGCTTTCACACCTTGTTTATGGAAGTTTTTCTAATGTCTTAGCTGGCAAAAGTGCTGGACAGATGGAAAGCCTTTCCACAAGGACCAAAACAGATCTGGGCTCTATTTTGTGAACAGAGAAGTTCACAACTTCTCACAAGGTTCCTGAAGGTTTTATCTTACAGACTCAGTCACAACTTTGCAAAGCACGAAAGACAGATGTTTTAATTTTTGGTGATTGGGCTTTTTCACAGTATTTTGACACGTTTGGAAAAAAAAAAAAAAAAAAAAAAAAAAAAAAATTCCATAGAAAGGGTTAGAGATCCTAGGATGCAAATGTCCCCGAAGAATAGCTCCACATCCTCTGTGTTAAGATTTTACGTAATAAGTAAAAAGAAAGACTGGTGATAAAGTGATCCAAATTGCTACTGATGGTCCAAATGCCATGTTATTGTAGTTTGATGTGCAAAAGTGTGCAAGATCTTGAAAAATCTTTATTAATAATGTACAAAAGTTCAGTCTAAGGACTATCACTTTGGTTGTTACATAAGATCCTATGACGAGAAAAGCAGAAGAAGGTAAGCCTTTGTTTCTTGGTAGATTTTGAGAACATAAAAAATGACTGCTTGATTTTCCTTTAAAAATGAACATCTCTGCTCTCTTTTCTGCAGTGTTAGAAATAAGTGGGAATAATACCTCACACTGTTTGAGAGTTGTGACTACTAAGAACAAATCAACCATGATCAGCTTGCAAACTATGTTTATAACAATATACACAGCTTATTGAATCCAGAGCAGCAGAGGGTACCTATCCATATTCCTATGAAGTACCCAGCTCAACAATCACTCCAATTTACATGTGAGGAAACCAAAACAAAAGGTTTGTGCCACATGCCTAACAGGGACTGTATATAGGTGTTTAAATTTAGACCAGGGAAACTGACCAGGTTTCCACAGCCCTCCTGGTATGACCAATAAAATGTCAGTCTGGTCTCCACACCTCCGCCCCACCACACCACACTAACATCCACACAGCAGTGACTGAACAGGCAGAAAGTACAGGAGGTGGTCTCCCAGAGGTACACGTAAAAGGCCACATGCTTATAGGACAAAGAGATGACCACGTTTTCATTCAAAAACATGGAAGTAGGCTCTTCTGTAAAAAAAAGAGCTTCATGGCCAGAACACTAAGCAGATATGGGAATATATTTCTGAAAAAAAAAAAAAGAACAAAAACAAACTAAGAAAAGGGTGAAGGGAAAGAAAAAAAATCATCAAATCCTCAAATCAAATGCAAAAATCAGACACGACCACCAATGGGGAAAAAAAAAAATCAAATAAAATCAACATAACCAACCAGGGCAAACAAAAACAAATAGATTCCTGATTTTAGGCTATTCTCTAACCAAGTGGCTTGTAGCTCCTCCAAGAAACTGGAGTTGGAACCTCCCCGCAGGCCAGGCTGGAGAACAGCGAACCCACATTTTGTGGGTCCTGTGCAGCCCTGTCTGGCATGCTGGCAGGTCTGTGATATGGCACCTGCGTCGACCTTTCCACTCCACAGGGAGCTTACGCACGCACTCAAGGCTGTAGTTTCCCCTCCAGAAAAAGCCAAGCATTTCACAAGTGTGTTACAACTTTGCAGTTTGACACTTCCCTCCCTCTTTTAATTTAGTCCCAAGGAAATTGCTTAAGGTCAGCATGAAACCATTTGTAGAGGCAGGAATAGAAGTCCAGCACCAGTCTCAGATGTGGACCGCACCCTGCTACTCACTGCCCAAGTATGAGTGCATCGTTCAAGATCCAGGGCTTAATCCTTGCTCTTCTCCAGATGCTTTACAGCAACTGTTGTTAGACAGGCTGGAAAGCAGAGTGAAGAGTGCTAAATTTCAAGTACATTTCTGTGCTCTTATGACTCTGATTCCTCTTTCTTGTCTGTTTAGAAACATACTGAAGTAACAAACACCATAAATAAAACAAATGTCTTTGGAACAGGTCTCAGCAAGATGCTCACAAAGTCTTCTGCAGTTTGTGATTCAATCTGTTTCCTCACTAGTTTAACCTGACATGCTGGCTTGTTATTAGTCTGTGTGATGCTTCAGATGTTCTCAGTAGGTCTTACTGAGATAGATTTTCCTCCCATTTAGACTAAATGTGAGTTTTCATCCATGCTATCTGAACTTTTTCATTAATCAGAGAACAAGTTCTAAACTGACAATGCATTGATATGGGGCAAATAGAAAGGGGCTGATCTGAATATGGAAAATCAGAAATTGCAAGGCTATCTAAATAGAGAACTCTTGTGAAATTTGAGTCTCCAAGCCAAGGGGAAGGTTTTATCTTTTACACTTCTAATTAATTTCTAGCCCTGTTAAGTACACCAAAACACACACTTGCCTTTGTTTCTACCTAATGATAACACAAGAGTCCCAGAAAATTTTGTTGGTAAATAGGAACAATGAGCAGTCTTGATTGTGGTATAACAAGAAAGGAACAAAAGAAGGATCATAAAAAATTGTAGAAGCAAGCATTAAATACCCAATGGGAACAATCACGGGAAGTTAATGAGTAGCCAATATGGGACTGAGCAGGAAATCAACAGTGTCAGAAACCTATGGAAAAAAAGCAGCGAATGCAAAGAAGAACACAGAATGAAAAAGCAGCAAATGTAAACAAGGAGAACACAGAATGAAATAGGGTGTTGTCGACAGGCAAAGAAAAATTCAGGGCATTAGGATATGAGGAGAATTGAGATGACCAGTTAGATGCAGGAAGGTGAGAAAGAAAAAAAGGCCAAGAGAGTCACAAATAGTTTCAAAAAATAATGCATTATTGAAAAAAAATTATGTGATATACAAATTTTGGCAGTCTGTCAAATTTTAATTACCTTTTCAATAACTAATTATGTCTTCTCATTGACTGAATGAGAGGACAGACTTTCAAGAGTTTTAATGTTACCTTTTTTTCCACCTCTATTACCTCCTCATTACAGTGGAGAACCAAATCCCGTCAACAAGAAGCATGGGACATTTGCTACGAGATAATCTCTGTCCCTTAACACTATAAGAAACCCCAAGTAAACGTTTATCCTAAATGAAGAACAAGGCAGAAATTTCAGTTACATCAGCGGAATAGGATTTTATACGTCTTTGTGACAATAAACCTCTCTGAGAAAGCAACCGATCTAAAATGGAAATTATTTTTAATTTTTGGTTTTTTTAGTCTTAATTGGAATAATTACTTGTCCAACCATATGAGCATCAAAGAGAACACAGCTGACGAGCATCAGCAGGCACACATGACGCACAGCAGTGGTACCTGAACACGACCATACTAAGTTACACATATGCTCATCTGAAGCATCTCCATTTCTTCCTAACTGTTCTCCAGACTGATTTCCTTTTAATCAAATAAGAGACATAAAGACACTGTTGGGCCCAAAGACTATGTTATCATTTCCAGGTCACCTTTTATCCCTCATCTGTGGACAGCAGCACTGGGACACAGGGAAGGCAGGGAGCAAAGTCAGGCATTTATTTCCCCTGCAGTCTTGAAAGGAATAGCAGTGCTTCGTGCTGGACAATGCTGTCACGATTAGTGCTGGAACTAATGCCTGGCCCAAAGTACAAAGAAAGACACCTGAAGCTTTGCTCCTGCTCCTTTAGGGATAGTACACAGAACATGTTGTCATTTACAAACTACAGAGAAAAAGCCAATTGCACTTTTTTTCACTTATGATGGCTTTCAACTACATGTGTTAAATCTTAAAATTATATAAAATAAGGTGTATTGGCCATGAGAACATTAACTCATTTTTGTAGTACTGCTTTTCCTGAAATTACTTTACCAGACAGTTTATTCATTGAAGATAGAGCTTTAAGTCTCCTTGCTCAAATTCAATGGGAACACTTATGCAATAGATGTCACAATGAAATTAATGTGCATTAAAACCTGGCCTTTGATGAGATTCAATATATAGACAGTGGTGCTTACTCTGCAGCAACCTGGGAAGACATCCTTTATCTCATATTTTAGTTTTAGTATTTAAGACTAATTCTTTCAATAATTCTTAATGCTTAATTAAGAAAGATGACAGCAAGAGTAAGCTCTGTTAGAGAATCCAACATAAATATAAATGCCATTTCAGAACATCTGTTGTTATAGATTAGGTATAATTAATACTACGTTGAAAATGGAAAAAACTGAATTAAACTGACACTGTACATCTAGGGAACCCTGATACAGTAAAAATTGTCCACAGCTCTATGCTCACAGCTCAAAGATTAAGCACTACACTCTAAAATAAGCTAAGTCTGAAAGAGAACAGGCACAGACCTCTGTGCTCATGGTCACTAAAATGCAAGGATAAATTTTATAGATTTTACAGAACAAAACTGGGTTTGAATTTGTAGTAAAAGAAATGTTCAGAGTACCTGAAATTTTGCTGGAAATGAAAGAAAAGTTTAAAGGCAAACAAACTTCCATTTCTGCAGTGGAGAAGGCAGCAGTGAGAAAATTAATCTTGTGCATTAATCTTAGCATTCCTCACAAGTGACTCAGGCCTGCAGAAGAAAACATTCCCACTATTGGGTTAGAAAACGTCATGTTTCCCACACAGGGGGAGGAAAAAAGCCTGAGCAGGGTTGGTTTTACTACTTTCACCCTGATTAAATTGCTTGCAGACCCTTCTGCTGGTCAGAGTTCCAAACTTCTAAGGAAAATAGTTGCCATTTACCAAAAAAACATTGAGCTAGTCCTCATGTGCAGAATAAGCTTGAGTCAGAGCATTTCTAAACAATTATTTAACTATTTATAACTTATTATAATAGTCCTTGGTAAAAGTATCTTAGAACCACAATCAGCAGCAAAACAGAAGATAGACTAATAAACTCTGTGGCAATGTGTGTTTACACACTTAAGAGCTATAAATACACATTTTGCGTGGTGACAAGCATATAGGAGAGCCCAATGAGCAGTGAAGAGTAGGAAACACCCTTGGTGAGCTGGTGGAGTGAGAGAGGTCAGAAAGCCACCAGCAGCACCTGAACCCCCACCATTTCTTATGCCCGAGCCAAACGCCTCTTTTTAAAGGCCAGCTCCCAGTTCTGTTGGGAGCACTGACCCCACGCAGTTCTCATGTGCCTCTGTAAAAGCCAGCGTTGTTACCAACAGGGGAAAAAATACATGTGCAAAAAGGAGAGCCGCTTCTGATGCTTCACTCTGAAACCCTCCATGCTTGCAAGCAGAAACCTCCTGCTGGGCAGTACAGGACAAAGGGGAGTTACAAACAGCTGCTTCCACACCATTATGGAGCAGCAGAAGCGCCTGTCCCAGCCTCCATCAGCTCAGAGCAGGAGTGACTGCGCTCAGCAGCCAGGACAGCCTTGTGCCAGGCAGCCCTAGGCCTGCTCACCCTCCTCAGGACAGGAGTGCCCCTATGGAAACTGCAGCATGTACAAGCGGGAGCAGGAGGCCGGCCACACCACAGCCAGGGGCTCTCACCCACATCCTGCAGGACTCAAGGGAGACTCTGCTGGATGTGAAGAAAGGATTGGCAGGACATAGCTGAGCACTGAAAACTAACTTACTGTCTCCATAAAAAATATGGGACAGAGAGGTAGGAGACTCAAAAATGCCTCCTGTAGAACCAGGTAAAAAACACCAAAGCTTAACCACTTGCAAAACAAGAAGGACTCAATGAAACAACTAAACTACACAGAACACTTATACAGATTTCTATCTATTAATCTTGAAAGCATTTCCCACACAGTTACTCAGCTGAGCTTCTGATTTGCTTTGTATTAGTGTGGCATGAAAGTTGAATTTTGAATTATTTTTCTCTATTGTTATTTATACATGTGAGAACCATTTATAATTCAAGAACAATTTTTTACTGTGTCCCTGAAAGAAAATTATCAGTTTGGAATGAACAGTTTTTCTGTACCAGCTTAGGTCTTTCAGTAATTGCTTTTTCAGAATACAATATTTGAAAAAGAACTGAGATTATGGAAAATAATTGTATTGGCAAGGAAGGAAGGCAAATTTTTAAGGGCAAATATTTCAAGTTTTTAAAGTCAAGACCTCCTACTATGAATTCTATTTCCAGCTTTCTGCTACTTTATTTTATTATATTCTACTGGACAGAAATGTTGTAGAAAGACATAAAACATGTTTCAAATGTTTTCCCTCTCTCTATATATATATCTTGCATGTTAGGTCAGTTGCTCCATTTCACAGCTCAGCTGAAAATTTATAATTAAAATGCAGAGGTAAAATACATTTGAAGAATGCCACCATAAAATACACACTTCTTTGCTCTTTCAAAGAAACTCAAGGAGTTTTTCCATTTGTCACACAATGGCAGGTGATGTAAGACAAAAGAATGGAATGAAAGTTATTAACAGATTGTTTCCATCTCTCTTCTGTATCTCACTGTGGCTTATAATATCCTTAGTCATGTTTGGGTTTTGTGTTGTTGGAGGGGTTTTCTTTTTGGTTGCTGTTGAGTTTGGCACAGACAGACAAAGTGTCTCCAAGCCATGACCTATTAGAAACTTCTACACATAAAAAAAAAGAAAAAAAGCTTATTACTAGCTAGGTGTTCATTTTAATCTGTCAACAGGTTACAAAGAAAAGAAGATGGAAGTAGGTAGCACAAAGAATTATAATATACCAACTACATTTGACTGATGAGTTTCCAAGGTGATTTTAAAAATTAACACTTTCACAAAATGTGTATATTGCAGACTTTGTGTTACGTATGTGAAAACAAGACTATGACAGTTATTTCAAGACAGAATACAACACAGAAAGGTTGTACTTATGTTCTTATAAAACAGTTATGAAATTCAGCAACTTCCTTCCCCTCCTGTCACCAGGTGCTTAGCAATTTCACCACAAAGGAGCACCAAGCAGACATCCACACATACTCACTTTTTCATCCACCCATAGCCCACTAATTATTGTAACCTGCATACATGCTAACATTCATATTTACTGACTTGTTATAAGCACCTTTTATACATATACAAACATTGATGTTAGGTTGGGGAAGGATAATAAAACTTCATAAAGAAATCTACTAATTTCATCAATGTCTGACAGTTTCACTAGAAGACTTCACTGGAAAGATACAATTCAGCACAAGAATCTTAAACCTTGTTAACCTTAACCCAGCAGGGCAGAAACTAGAGATTTTTGTCTCATTTGGAGTGACTGCCATTCTAATGCTTCAGAGCATCTCAACCATTTTAGAAAGGCATCTCTCACAGGCAGCACCTACAAAAACAGTAATAAAGCCAGCCATTGGTCTCTAATAAATGAAATAAGAACAATGCCAGACATTCTCAGAATCAACAGAAAGATAGGGAAACTTAAACCACTGAGAAGTGAAATAACATCCCACAAAAAAGTCAGTAAAAGAAAAGAACAGCCAGTTTCTACTGAGGTATTAGATTGGCCCCAGGATGGGAGAATCCACCTCAAAGAAGTCAAACATACCAGGTTAGGACATCTATAATTTAAGATTTATCATAATGCCATTATTCTCTATAAAAAAATAAATCCTGAGATTTCTTTGACCCTGATTTTACACAATGAATTACAATGCTTAGAATTGTAAATGCTAAAGAAACAATCTTTTATATAAGTCCAGATCTTAAAATGCAAACTTTTAAAAAGAGCTCCTCAGGTATTATTTCATGCTGTCAGTTTGGTTAGCAAGATACTGAAAGCTTAAGAGTAGAAACAGTCTGCTGAAGTCAGTGGGCCTACACACAGTGAATTCAGTCACGCAGGATTTTTTATTTAATGCATTGATGCTCCAGAACTGCCCAGGAGACTGCTTTCATGATAGATAAAGTGTAAAAATACAACCCACATCCTTCAGCACTGAAGTCAGCCACTATTAACTTCTTTCATTCAATAAAGATTGACTTCTTGATCTACAAAATCTCCTGGTCACCTATCAAAACATGACCTATTTTCTCCATTGCTTATTATTATTAGGGATCTTTCTCAGGAGTCATTTGACGTGCCCCTCACTGATATTGTCCCTTTCCCTATAATATTTGTCTTCTAATCCATCTCATCTGTCTGGATGAGCTCTGCATTCTCCTTTCCCCATTTCCTCCTCCTAAAATTTCTTGACTCTCTTCAGTGTGTCTTTCTCTTCACTAGTTTTTATGTCCATACTATAGCCTAGAAATGCACTAAGGGAAAAGGACAATTACTTTGAAAATAGTACAAATCCCACTACTATGCTGCTTCCCCTGCTTCTACTCTTCTTACTCAAACAATATTCATTAGCAGTTGCCTGATTTCTCCTTAGCATGGAACACAGGCAGATCAGGCAGCTGCTGCAGCATTGCCACTGGGTGAACTCTGTGGTAAGATTACAGTGGAGAAGGCTGTGCTCACATGGCAACTCCACAAGGAACGTGAACTGCGTCACCCTTTAGTGACAAAGGAGCATGACACTTTCTGTGTATCACTGAGTGATACATTTGCAATGGTCAGAAACTTCTTAATACAGATGTGCAACAAACTAACACTTATCTTGATGTAACTTCCTTACATTTCCAAAACGTAAATAATTCGGGAGAGCTGGTTTAAGTCTTGCTGTCACGTAAGGTACCTTCAGAGTATACATACTGTACCACTAGTATGCTTTACACAGTCAGAGAAATGTAAAGGAATGTTACTGCAAGTAACAATTGACCCTTTTCCATTACATGTAAGGGAAAATGCATCAGAACATATCCATATGATAAAAAAAACCAAAACAAACCTATCTGAGACAGGGTCCATCAAACCTCTCTAAAAAGCTTTGTTTCTGTTATTTATTTTAACCCTGCACAAACTTTGTGGGGTTTTCTAATGAAGGAGACTAAAAATTAGATATTCTTATTTCATAAATAATGCAATAGAACCTCATTGTAGGTATACTTCAGAGCAACTAAAAATGTTTAATAACTTTTTTCCTAAGATTCTCCCCTAACTTGACATTTCGAAAGTTGTACAGTACATCAGCAAAAATAATGCACTGATGGGAATATCCTGACAGAAGTAAAGAAATCTGCCACTGCCACACTTAATTTTCTTTAAAAAAAAAAAAATCCCCCATACTTAATTTTCTTATATGTTTCTTCATATGTGCTAACTAGCTCCTGTCTCTTTTTGGTAAGAAAGTATTAGACAACTTGGCAAATATACGTCAATAAAACAAACTTTAAAAAGGTCTCCAGATGTTCAACCCTGCAAAGGTCCGAGCACCTGAAAGGTGAGAGGATCCCCAGATGCTTAATGTTTAACAAGTACATTCCAGATCTCTCGAGGCCAAGCCTAAAAGAGCTTTTTGTTTCTTGGTGCCAACTCATTTAATATAAATCTATCTCCTTCATTATGAGTTTTCTGGGAAATGCGAGCAGTGTCCTGTCTTTGAATAAATCTTTACGTTTTCAAGCCTCGGAATTCTCAGTAATATTTTAGCCATATACATCTACAGCTTACTTTGCATGAATTTATGTGACTTTCCCATAAAAGTTGGCTTTAACATCATAAATAACTGACAAGTGTTAAATAAACTCTTTGGAAAGCAAAGCTCAGGATGAGATGTAGACTCCCTGCAGGCACCCCACCTGGCAGCAAGAAGACAGAGGCCACTGCAGCTGCTCGTCCCCACCACTCCAAAGCTAACTGGGACATTCCAAGGCAGCGGCTCTTGTAAATATTTTGAATGTCGCATTCACAAGGAGCATAACTGGGCAAACCAAGTGCACCACTGGGTTGGAAGTTACGCTGAGAAGATGCAGGTTTTGCAAGCGGCAATGCTTTCTGCTTCCCTGCTCATGAAAAATCCTGGGCGAGCATATAGACAAATTTTCACAGGTTTTCTCCCATTTTTCAAGTTACAGAGCAACACACACATCCTAAAAATCAGGCAGAAAATGAAATATTTACAAGCACTTCTGACATTTGCCCTTACACACCATTGTCTGCCACTTTCCACTTGTCCTTTCCACCCTAAACCCATCCAGCAGTACATCAGCCCTTTCACCTCCACTCATGCGTGGTGCCATCCCGCGGTGGTATCCATGTGGAAACTCACTGTGCCCTGGCTCCCTACACACTTCCATTTCTACAACTCAGGCGAGGAGAGAAGATTGGGGGCCTGAAGGGAACCATTGAGAACTGTTTTAGAAGATGACTGAGCAATACACATTTCCAACATAGCTGCTCTGGGCATGCATACATCAGGTCCAGGGAGATAACACATCCAAGGAAGACAGAGTCTCCTCTGGCTGGGGAGGCTGTCTGGACGAGGAATTACAGGACGAGGACAGGACTCTTTCTCGGCACTGGGCCTCTGCCAATGGGATGAAAGGACTAGACCTCTGAAACTTGCCTGAGGATTAAATGAGCTTCTTCACATGGTGTACGAATGCAACTGTTTTGATTGTGGTTTGCCATCCTACTAGACTGTAATAAGAGGTTTTCTCTCAGCATAAACAAATTACACCAACAGCCCAAGGCATCGTGGGACAGCATGCACACATTTCCTCCATGAGCACCTCCTCTGTGTGACATTGCACCACCCCTTCATCTTAGCAGGGAGGAACAACCTCCCTCACCCACAGGCAGGACAGGCCACCACAGGCAGCTCCTTGCTGGACACCATCATGGTACTCAGTTAAGACAATATAAAAAGAGACATTACATGCAAAAATTTAGTATGACAAAGATCCTTCGATAACTTTTGTAAATGACCAAATCTCCTTATTCGCTACCCTGACAGTCACCAGTGACATCTTCTCAAAGTCTAATGTGAAGATGACAAAGGGCTGGGTTCCAACACCTTTACCAAAGAAAATATAGATGCATGAGGAGAGTTGCTTTGCGGCTTCTAAGAATATTTTAAGTAACAGAGTTAAAAGCAGATACAAAAATACCAATTGACAGAAAACATCACACTACCTGAAGGACAAGTAACAATTATCTTACATGACAACAGATGTTGGACTTCACCCAAGGTGACACGGCATAAGCAGAGAGAATTTCCCCTTTTCAGCACCCCATCTCAAACCTTACAGTTAGTTACACTAACAAAAATTTATAGTGCCATCAAAAACTCAACAAGAGGCCTCTGCTATGCAAAGTTCCCACCTCAGAAATGTCTCAGCAAGAAGCTACCTCATTTGTACCATGACAGGTGACACGCAAGTACAGAGGCATACACCTGGCTGTTGACCACACACAAAGCACATGCTGGCTGCTGCCCCTCAAAGGCCCCACGCCTCACTTCTCAGTATTACCAGCAGAGGCAATTCCTAAAGCAGAATCTGGTAAAAATCTGAAAGAAGTAGCTTCTAGCATCTGGATGATTTAACTGATGTATGCTGGAACAGTCCTTCTTTCATGTAGTGATACACTGAGCCTGGCCCTGTTATAAATACATCCCGCGTAAGAATAATCACATACACTGCCAGAGATAAGAGGATTCGGTGTACATGGCAATCAGCCTTGGTCACCCAGAATGAAACACTCAGGAAACTGCAGGGGGAAAAAAGAAAAGATAAAGTCTATTGTAAAGATAGAGTATTGTGTAATTTCTATTATTCATTTCATTCCACTGATAAAGAGTTTCTCTGATGAACTAGGGAACACAGCCACAGACTTCAGACAGCAGCCTTCCAAAAGGAACAGATCTAGCAGCCTTCTCATTTTAAATTCAAGAGAACACTGGTACTGCAACAAATCAATCTCTGTATGCTTCCAAATATCCAGTGAGATATTTGTGTTTAACAATATAACACATTAATGCCTCCCAAACATTAACAGTGTGACAGTGCTAGTTACTGGTAGTCAAACAGAAACTGACTCTTTCACAGCTAGAATGTATGATTAAGTCCTAGCTGCTAAGAATTAAAGAACAGATCAGGTTAATATCTAGAAGGGATGATACATGCAGAGTTCTCCCTCATGAACTGAAGACAGCTTCTTGAAAGACTTTCTGCAGGTGCAATGAACAGTAAGCAACAGAAGTGAGCTTAAGTGAGTACTTGAGCTTCTAAGGCGGCTGCCTCAGTATGAAGAGCATTTCTGTACTCTACACTGAGGGGTCTTGAATGCAGACAGAGTCGGCAAGAGCTGCAAGGGGCTCCATGGAACTAAGGTGCCAGAGGGCTGTAAAAGTAAAGTGGAAAGTGAGGTATTCAAAAACTTAGTATTTTAACACTAAGGAGAAATTTGAAGCTTGCTTATCAGAAACAGCTGCCCTTTGCATATGGGACAGCAATGGAGAAAACTATTCAATGAGAGCAGAAACCTTTAAAAGGGAGCAGGAATGAAACTATTCTATTTCAACACATCCTTACCTCACTTCACATATCCACATATCCACGATCAGGATTTGCATACATGTATTTATTTCAGTATAATTCTTGTAGGGATTCCTCTGTGGAGTGCTGAGAAGTATTAGCAGTTCAGTCCAAAACGTTGTGTACATCACGTAAGATGAATACTGCTCAGCTTGAGTAGAAATAGCCACTGTTAGAAAAGGAGTCTCCTCAATCATTAATCATTTCTACATCAACACATATAGTCCAGGCACATTCCTTGTTTTGGTGTACCTCTGAGAGCATACATTTACAGTCCAGAGGAAGGCTACAAAGAGATTACAAATCACCTCACACTACAAAACAGAAATATTTGGCTAACTGACTGGTACTGAGGAGGATCAGAAACAACAAAAAAGTTGTTCTCTCTTTTCTGCTAAAGAGCTCAGCACTCAGTTCCTTCTTCCCCCTTTCCTTTCACGGAATGAATATGGTTGGTCCAGCTGGTTTTATCTCAGTGACTTGCAACAGCTGTGCTCTTCTTCACTACAGGTACATGTGGCTCATCACAACAGCCTGTGCCTACAAGACACTACCAGTCTTCCACTGGACCTTACTATCAATGCAAATACTTTTAACTCTCATTTCAAAGTCCATCTGGTTTTTCAACCAAACCGTTCTTTTTCCAGAAGTTATTGAATATTTATAATTGTTTGTATATAGACTCAGGCTTTTATCTTTTCTATTTCTTACCTAGTTGCTACTCTGTAAGACTGCCTACTGAAGAACAGCCAAAGGCAAGTTTAATTCTTCATTGTTCTGGTGAACATTTGGAGCAAACCAAGTAACTGCTTTTGAGTTTTAACCCTCCTAGTTCAGGGCAAAATGAATTTTTCAGGATGACACCACTATGAGCCTAAAAGTAATAAATCCTTCTAAATGCTGTACATCTTTGAGATATAAAATATCCATTGGCAGCAAGTCCAGGGGAGGGAAAAATGTTTTATATAGGCTTTTTATACTCATTTAAGTATTTTGGCTTCAAACATAGTGGTAATATTAGGTACTTTCATCACTGATACAAGGTTATCCAATTAAAAAAAAAAAAGAAAAAAAATGTTACTTTTACATCATACTTCCTCTTCAATCTGGGCTTCAAAGCCTCAGTACTTTCGAGCGTTCACCAAATAAAGCAATCAATTCTTTCATGCATTGGCATTATACAGATATTAAGCTTCCCTTACTTAAAGGAAGAAAAGTGTTAACTGGAAAACCAGATTATCATTCTGACAGTCTTCTGCATCCAGAAAGACAGAATTCCATCCTTGCATCGGACAAAAGTATTTCATGCCTTTATAAAAACACTGTGGTGTAAAGTTACAATATTAGAGGTCTTTGATTTCCTTGCTTTTGTTTCAAAATATTATTCCTGTTTGATGAAGTTTTTGCAAGATGTCTTAAGTCCACATGCTGGATTTCTTGGCCCTGATCCACGCATAAAGCTTTCCAGCTTCCTTAATTTTTCATACATATGAAAACATGAGGAAGGATGAGCTGCAATCCAGCGTAACTCAAATAGGAAGCTAAGAGTAGCGACAGGTACTATGTCTGCTGAATATTACAAAGTTCTGTTGGTTTACAAGCTTTTTCCTTAATATCAGTGAAAGATCCACACTAAAAAGAAAGAAGCCTTCCATCTAGAAACCACTCGGGGAAAGTGGGCATGTAAAAACCACAGAACTACACTGGCTTTAGAGGACAAGACAATTTCTCCCAGATACTAGCTCACATTTTTGTGTAAGGTAAGACACGAAGCTACAGAGTCTACCGAGAAAGCTCAGTGAAGAACCAAGCTCATGTATTCTTGTCCACACTGTGTGAACAAAGCACATGGCATTGATTCCCTGCCCGGGACCATGCTCCCTGGCAGATCACTGCAGTCACGTCCAGCTCCCACCACAAGGCTCCCAAGCCAGCTGCAGATGTCAAATGCTGCACGAGTTGATGGGCATGCGGATTGCCTCTGCTGCCTGTAGCACAGGGCAGGCATGCTGCACAAAGGTACACAAACCTAATGACAAGGTCACCTCTCAGGCCCACATCACATCTGACCTGCCAGACCTCTAGGGACACTTGGGCGCAAAGCAAGAACTGCTCAGCCCATGAGCCAAATATAGCAGGGCACCGGGCTGAAAACAACGTCGTGGAAGAGGCCCTGGTTCTGAACTTGAGCCAACAACGTGCCCTCACAGCAAAGAAGGCCATCAGCTTCCTAAGCTGCATAAGCTGCATTAGACAAAGTGTCACCAGCAGGTCAAGGGAAAGGATCCTTCCCCTCTGCTCAGCATGGCTGAGACACACTTGGAATGCGGGATCCAGTTCTGGGCTCCCCAACACAAGAGAGACAAGGGCTTACTGGAGCAAGTTGTCCAGCAAAGGGCCACAAAGATGACTAAGGAATGGGAGCATCTCTCAGACAAGGGGAGGCTGAGAGAGCTGGAAAAGAGGTGCCTTAGATGCCTTAGAAGGGTCTTATCAATCTGCAGAAATACCTGAAGGAGGAAGGAAGTACAGATTCTTCTCTCTAGTGTCAAGTCACAGGACAAGAGACAGTGGGCACAGGCTGAAACTCCACTTAAACATAGGAAGAAACTTCTACAGTGAGGGGGGTAAAACACTGTCATGGACGCCCACATGGGCTGTGTAGTCTCTGCCTCTGAAGATGCCCAAAATAAAACTGAACGGAGGCCTGAGCAACCTGCTGTAGCTGACCCTGATCTGAGCAAAGCATTTGACTAGATGTTCTCCAGAGGAACTCTTCCAATCTTAACTGTTCTCTAATTCTGTAAAAAATAAAGAGAAAATATATTAGCACTTTTAAAACTAGTAAGAATGCATACGAAGAAATATGGGTTTTTTAAGCTGAGAGTGTCAGCCATTGAAGTTTTATCAGTAGACTCAAGTGAGTTGCTACTTTCATTCTTCACCCTTCACAGAGAAAGAAAAACTGTTTTAATCCCATAAAATTTCTTCTGTCAGATAAACAGAAACTTTTATCAACAGCAGTTTACCAACCAGCTGAGAAAATAAGTGGAAAAATAATACTTAAAAAACCCAAATTAGTGTATTACGCTATTTTCCCCAAGCCTTCACTGTCAGTCTCAAATTTTTAAAGTTATTAACATGCTAATTAGTACATGTTGAAATAAAAAGTACCTGTTGTGATAAATAATTACACCCCAGAGAATATTGCAATGTTTATTAAAACAAATGTCTTCATAATTCAAAATGATAGCACACATTTTTTCATTATGCAGCACATGAAAGCATGCTGGCCACACGCTTATATTCCATCCACATGGCCCAGCGAAAATCATTGCCAAAACCAAGAGTTCTCCTTGAGAGAACAAACAAAAAAAAAAACCAAACCAAGAAAGAACATAATAAAAACATTTGTCTGAATAACTCATTACCAAATTACAAGAAATTAATAAGCTAATGACCTCTTTCAAAGAAATCTATCTCACTTAGATTTTATTTTACTATTTTATGCCAATGATGAGACTGACTCAAATAATTTACATTCAAATGTGAATGTGAAGTTGCCCAAGACTGTGTGTCTAGGGAAGAAATCCAAGGAAACAGTCTGGTCTCTTACTGCAAACCAAAGAAAGCAATTTTCAAAATAAAAACTGACATTTTCTAAAGTCACAAAACAATAAAGTCAGACCATTTCTTCCTTTGAGGAGTTTTTGTTCGTCTCACTGCCTTGAAACTCCTCCATAGGGGAGTGGTATCTTCTATTTGGACTCAAGGCTGTTGATGGGCAGCTCCATTCAAAACCCACAAATCCTGGCATCCCTCTGATGCTGACACTCAGTGAGGAACAGCGCTGCCCTGACCAAGTCTCCTGCCTTGCCTTCTTGCCAGGATGCTTTTTCACAAAAGCTCTGTCCCAAGTCAGCATCTCCTGAGCACATTTTCCCACAAAAAGGAACACAAACGTGCAGAACTAGCTAAATGCATACTCCGTGACAAAGGGGACATGTGACTTTCACTGATGTCACAACAGCATCAGCCGTAGAAGCTGACTCAATGTTAAGGAGAAGACAACATGAAAAGATGGCACAAGTCTTTATGCCTTCGACCAGACTAGTGTTCCTTACTAACAGACGTAAATGAACTTGTCATGTTAGCAACTACTTATCCCCAAGTGGATTTAGCTGCATCCTGTACTGGCATGGCATGCTAATATTTATTGGAAATAAAAATACTGAGGAGTACTATAAAGCAGGAAAGGTTGTTCTGCCCTCCATGCCATGATGATTACAAATGAAGACAGTGCCCAGTTAAAGAGGCACTATTCAAAGTCTGGTACTAAAGCCATTTCCAGAGGTAAAACAGACAGACAGACTCTTGGGAATGCTTAAGCTGTGCTGGAGTGTCTGACATACCAGCAATATCTGGGGGGGAAGAAACAGTGAGAGAAGAAGCAACTCCCATTCATGCTAAAGGGATTAGGATCAGCATCTTGCAGACAGAGGTATTCCACAAGCCACACAGAAATCAAGTATGTTTTAAAAGTTCTACATATAATAGAAGCAATGCCAAAAATTTTTTCAGGATAGACTTCACTGCACTACATTTATTCCTAGCCAGATCACACTCACAGCCTGTTGCCCATACTAGAGTGAACCTTGGCTAAGCCAAGGCCATTCCAGAGAGGTTTCACAGATCAGAAGATGCATTAAGGGATTTGATTTACAGGAATTATTTTAACGCTTTGCTAATCTAAGTGATACTGCATTAAACCCATCCTAATACCCAAATTAATACAGTTCAGAATAGGAAAAAGAAAAGATTGCTCTATCAGCTTGCAAAGTCAAGCACCTCCTGACCATCAACTCAATATACATTTCATAATAAAACTACACACTGGAGAGGGCATTAAATGTTAAATGTAGTGAATGTAAGTGTAGTGAAGCACAGTGCCTGGTGGGAGGAAAGTTAGGTGGAGTGCACAACTTAATCACAACAGCTCCATGTGGGAAAAGCTGAAAATGTAAGGCACATAGGAAAGTTGTCCCAAAGCAGGAATCCCATTTCTCATTTGTTCAAAGGCTCACAGGATTTACCTTCTACGTAATAACCGTAACCTAAGGAAGCACACTGAAAAAATGACAGGCAAATGGGTATTCCACCACTCAGTTCCCATTAGCAAACCATATATGCTGAAATCCAAAAAGCCTCCTTCGCTGCAGTCTTTAGTAATTCATGGAAGCCAATTACTGAGTGCTTGTAAAACTCTTCAGATGTTTCTCTGATACCCTAGCTCAGCTAGGTTTGTACAACAGGCACAAACCACACACTCCCCAACCACTTGAAACAATTTGAAGGTAAAGAAGCCAAGACATGCACCAAACCTCTAGCTAACTTTTACGGAGCTTTGCACTTCTGCTGCTGTTTCTGGTTTCCATTTTATTCCAGCACTTCTCCTATTATTTAATGATTTACATAGCACCTATATCCATAGCTATCAGCCAATCTTCCCATATAGCCTTACAAGGACTTGTTTAGATTTGCAGGGGGAGGGGGAGGGGAGGAAAAGGGGTTCCTTCTGACCACACTATGTCAAGGTTGTTGGGAGCCAGCAAATCCTGGCCTTCTGACCCATTTTTAAACAGCAAATTATCAAAACAGTCCAAATGCTGTTTATCACTAAAATCAGTTTTATGATTCTCCTCGTAATGAGAGATAGAAATCTGCATTTTGGTGACAAACAGAATGTGAAGCATTCTATAACTTTCACTTTAAAAGGATGCAAGAATCGCTGGCTCCTTACAAACTTGACATACTCAGCACACACACACAAAAATTTAAACAAGTCCTTTTAAGGCTGCATAGCTTCTGTCTTAAAAAAAAAAAAAAAAAAAAAAAAAAAACACCCCCCAAATTTTCGTGAAC
>VZTI01000542.1:404591-424479 GCA_013397865.1 Struthidea cinerea
AAAAAAAAAAAAAAAAAAAAAAAAAACAACAACCCTCACATATTTGCTGGACTGGGTTGCTAGCGCTTCCCAGGGCTCTTCTCCATCCCTTTACAAGTATCAAACTGTGCCCTGTCCCCAGACACGTGAGGACAAACCCACCATCTCATTCCTCACCGGTGGGGAAGGGATGGCCGAGTGACATTTCTGCTGCTTGACAGAAACCTTAGAATAAATTATAAAAAATAAGAATAATTTAAAATTACACTACAAATGGAAAAAAAAAAAAAAAAAAAAAGAAAAGGGGGGGAAAATGGAATTGGATTAAATCACTGAAACTACAAGCTATTTTTCTGCCCCAGTGAAACTAAAACTCAGTCTTCATTTTCCTAATGCACACTTCATTACTTCATTACGATCTTTGAAACATTCAGTACTGCATTTCCTGCCTTTGTGATATTAACGTACTTTAAAGCCCAGAAGACCAATTGGTACATAGGATCTGTCCCCATCATAAATACAGTCCATAATAAAAAATTCTAGAGATGAAAATATCTCCTAACTTTTTCAGTTTTTATGTCCTCAAGCACGTTTTGTCTCCATGGATACTCAAGGCTCTACTTTTCATTTATTCTGTGTGGAAGTATGAGCCTTTGAACAGATACATACAACACTAACAGTCCTTACACACAAAAACCACCACAAATTCCTCCACGCAAATCTTTTTAATATAAAATACTTGTTCTGTGAAAACCACTATTTCTTGGGGACCCCACAAGTCCTGGGCAGAAGAGGTATTTCCTATTTCAGTCAACTTTTTTTATGAGAGAATGTGACAAGAGAAAGGTGAGCCTCAGCTGACCAAGAGGCTGTTCAAGAAACACCCTGCTTCTATGGAATAAGCTTCTAATTGCTAACCTGAGTTTATTTATGCCTAGTTTATGATTCATAGCTGTGCTTTAATGGAAAGAATTCTTTCTTTTCTGCTTATTCCCTTGATATATCATTGACAATAATTCACACCCTTCTCATCTTCCCCTTCACTATGCTAAGCAATGTTATTCTCCTTCAGTCCTCAAGATGAGAGTACCTCTATTTCCTTAATTGTTTTCATACAACTTCTCCAGACATTAATTCATCTTTGTTGAACACGAGGCACTGGAAATGTACTCCTATTCCCAGTGAAACTGTATCAGTGCTCTTTGCAATGCTATAAACACTTTTCTTTCTCTACCAGAAATCTAACACCAAATACAAGGCTTGTGGTTAGAAAAGGAAAAAAAAGAATCCCACACTTTTCAAAAATGCAACAGCTATGAAGGAGAACCATCAAATTATTCTGACAGGATTTCACTGTGGTAAAGTTATGCTTCATTTTCCTCTCCCATTCATCATTATTCCTTGTTTTTAATAATGACTTCCTTATTCTAAACTCTTTCACATAACAAATGTCAGAATAATCAATCTATAGGTGCCCAAGTCAGATTTTTGCTTCTTTTTAACAGGAAAAAAATATATTTGTTATTCTGCAGTCCTATGTGAGCAGCTCTGGAAGGACTGAGCTATCAAAAATGCTTGAGATCACATTTTAAGGTTTATGTGTCAGCCCCTACAATATTTTGAGCTGATGTCTAATGACACAGCCAACAAACCTTGCAGAGAGAGTGATCTATTCTACAAGAACAATGCATACAGCTAGGGAGAGGACCTTGTGCCATTACTACAGTCATTTAGGGATGGATATCATATGGTTCCCAGGATCTGGGAAGATCAGACACTTAGGTTTTATTCTTAAAACAGAGATTCTATTTTTCAGGCCCTCATTTACACAAATAACCTTGGTTTTAATACAGCACCGCCAACATTATCACTCTATTGACAGTGGAGGTAGAAAATATCTCATTTTGAGATAATCTCTATATTATCTTTAAGGTATACTACTTATTCAATGCATCATGGTTTTAATTTCAGGCCCTGATTCTGTCTCTAAAGGACGTCTTTTATTTACATCAGCTTCCTCTGCAAAGAACTCAGCTTAACTTTTTTACAATTTGCACAGAAGCCTTTAGCCTTCTCTGTTTGCAGGATCTGCTTACCCTTTATTCTGAGGCAGTTAATCATATATTTGCATTTCCAATATAATGCTTTATGTGCAATTTTGACAGGTTGGGGACTTTGTTTTCTGGAGGAAAAAAAAAAAAAAACAAACAAACCAAAACCTATCCCCTGATCTCTTCAGTTTAGTTAATTGATTCCCTTGACTTTATTCCCTGCATTTTGTTCAAATTCCATTTGAAATTGGTTAAGTCGTCGGCATTTGTTCCAGTACTGTTTTTCATAGTCAGCTCTTCCACAAGGTCATTCCTACATACCAAAGCCAAGCCTGAAATGGAGTGATCTTTTCATTCAGTAACTATTAGGAGAAGAAATATGTTGACTACTACATCCAGAAATATCCTTCCTATCATTATTAATAGCATCTTCTCCAAGGAATAAAAGTTTCCCATAGATATGGATCTCCCAGTAGCATTTCCTTCTCTAGCAATGTCGACTTCTCCACAAAAGCTGAACCTGGCATCTACAGCAGACCCCTAATGCCATCTCACTGCACCTCACATCTCAAACCTGCCCAGATAAAGCAGACAAGGAGCAGAGACCTCTGCACTTGTCCACCCCATCAACCAGGAGGCCTTCCAGGCAACCAGCAACTAGGATTACCTTCTCACCACCCCCAGGCCATTCTGGCACTGTGTGAACAGGCTGGGAAGCACAACTAACAGTGTTATATATTTCATTGAAAAATTTACTCAGAATTCATTTTTAAAGTACTCCGAATACAGAAAAATTTAAAAATTCATAAACTGTGCCATGGTTTCTAAAACTTCTACAGTTTGTGGATCACTTCTATCACAAAAGAGAAAATTAGCCAATCTGACCTAGCAGAAGATTTTTATCATTATTAGACATATGTTTACAGACAGACAAGTTTGAAGACAATTTATTCTTAATTTGGCATTTCAGAAGCACCTCTCACCTTTGTAGTGTAACAAAGGCAGCTTTAAGTACTTGAGTGCAGTTGTATTTATTAACACTTTGCATGAGTCACCACTTCAAAATGCCTTATGATGTCCTTAAAATCATACTGGCATATATTTCCTTTTAACATTTTGCTAAGTGCTACTAAAACTTTACAGCCCTGGGGGAAAATTATGTAGGAGAGAGCCGGCACATTTACACTTTAAGCAATGAGGCATACATAGATCTGTTCATCCTTTACCCCATTCACATTCACAACAAGAAAAAAACCACCTTTACTTAATGTAATGTCATCCATAAAATTTTACAAGTATGGATTACATCTTCCCCAGAAAATGCAATGTATCCCTGGCAATCCTGCACAGAGGGCCACTGCTTAGCACAAAGATAATGATCTTAAATCTTATGTGTAGCCATGTGAGAGAGGGAAAAAGCCAATATGAATTCAAAAATATGGATTTCATTTTAAAAATAAATAGGTTTGCAATAGATTGTCTTTAAAGAGTATGTACTGTTCTGACTTTTTAGTCTTATATTTTCTGTTTTCAAAAGTTTGGCAAAACAGAAAGAACCACTGAAGTGAATCAGTTAGGAAGAGGATTGAAAAAGTTCACATTATTTCTTTTAAGTTGGTGAGGTCATCTTTGTCAAATACCTATATAAGTTCCAGGCAGATGTGTGTTTTTCCCATTGACAATGTATCTGTAACCACTGATAGTGAAATGTAGAAGATGGAGGTTTCCTCCAAATGAAGCTATCCATACAAAAGTGAGTTACTGTCACAGGAATAGTGGTGCAAACAAAAGGAATCTGTTCATATGAGCAGAGGGTTTGCCCACTGTAATGAGCATCTGCTTCACCTACTGTGGTTTAATGTGGCAGGAACACACCTAGGACCTCCTTCCACAGTTGCTGCTCCAAGTGCCAGGAGTTTTTATACCCCTGGGCCATGCCACAGATACTGGCAGAAGGGCAGGGGGCTGCAGCAACTGCAAGGGACCAGTGCTTGGGCTGTGGGCTAGTTGCCAGACACACCAGCAGCAGGGTCACCTCATCCATGCCCTTCTCCCTCTCTCATCAGTACTTTGCAATTTCCCCTCCTTTTCATTCCCCATTATCTTCAGTTTGCTGTCTCCCAACTCCACCTCTCCCTCTTCTGTCCCCAAAACCAAGCACCATTAACCAACACACTTCAAGAGAAACCCCAGCAGAATGAGAAAAATGAGGTATGTCCTCAGCTTCCCTCTTCTCCTCCACCTGTAGAGGCAGCAGATCTCAGTCTCTGAGAGGATGCTTCTTCCTTACTAAGGAACTGCAGAATAAAGTTGATAAAGGCAACTATTTAAAAGATGGGAAATAAAAACAAAAAAGTAAAGCCGTGAGCTGAAAGGGTTGCCAAGGGCGGTATTCATCTAAATGAAGAACACTGCAATGTTGATGTCAGCTGCTAAGCTTGGGCTCCATTTATAGCTGGGGTGAGGAAGGGATCACGACAGAGGACATTTTCCCTTTGACTTCAGGCCATGAAATGAGCTCCTGTCACTCTGCTCTCACATTTTTTTCCCCACTGTGTGTGAAGTTCATCTCTGAAGAAAGCAACAAATGCAGAGGACAGTTTCTAGGCAGAAACACAGAACAAGGGTGTCCCTCACAGCAGAGCCAGCATCCCTTCCACAGGCAAAACAAAATGAAGGGAGGAAAACTTGGATAAACAACAGGCCAGCAAAAGTGCAGTCTCAAATAAAAGCTCCTATGTTCACATTGCCCCAAGAATAAATTTAAGACAATATGAAAAGTTGGTCACGGCTCTGGAAGAGCCCTTCAGCTGAAGGAGTGAACTGAAAAAAACATCCAACTTCTGAGACACAGACCCTGCTGTGTTTATCTGAGAGATTACACATAGCTGTGTGCAACAGAAAGGGGCAGGGATCCACAGCTCAGGAGGTCCCCAATGTCTTACATTCCGAGATATTGGCCAAGGCAAATTTTGCTAACTTTTCAAGTACTTTCCTTCCCAAGAAATCACTTTCCCATTTCACACAATTATGAAGAGTTACAGGCTCAAAGACTGATTTTCTTATAAAAAGTAACATTAAAACAGAACAAATATGCTTCTTTGAAACTTTCAGGAAAAGGATCAGTCCCCTAATTTGCCAGACATGTAAGTAATAACTGCGCTAGCATGTTTCCAGGGTGCTTTTTATCTCTTTGCTATTGCCATTCTCTTTGAAGAAGAAGCAGATTCTCTGGAGAACAATAATTAATAGAGTCAGTCTACAGATCATTTCCTCCAGTCTCTCTGCAGTGCTAAATTGTGTGAGTCTCCAGGAAACAGAGTAAAGTGGACAATCTAAAAACAATCTAAACCTACTACAAATGGGAGGAAGATGTGTACCAAAGCAAGGGGTGGGGGTGTGCACATGTTTAAGGGAGCTCCAGAAAAGCTATTCTTTGTCTTTTTTTCCCCCCATTTTCCTTGATGCTCAAACCTACAGAGATTTACTAAGACTAGAAGCACATGTTTCAAAGGTCATTTAGAAAGTAATTTAAATGCATTTAAGATTACGTACATATAAACCTATGAAAAGTGTAAGTGAGCCAGGAAACCACCAAACACTCCTGACACAAAATATAAGAAATCCGTGACTAAGAGGCAGGATCATCACACACTCCGCCCAGAATAAGGCCAAACAGCAGACACAGTTTTGATCCCAAAGTAGAGAAAAAGCACACGAGCATCAAAAAAAAGCACCAGAAAGCAGGCTATCAAAACTAATATAAGACCTGAGAAACTTCTGGATGAATTATTTTTATGCCTCAGATCCAGCCTACGTGCTGTAGAAGAGGCACCCTCCCGCAAGCACAGCTACAGGTAAAAGTGCATCAATGAAATTACTGCAAGTTCACCTCTGCTTTACCAATACATGTATCTGGGCCCTTATATTTTTCTCCAAGTTGGTATACTGTTCATTTGCATAACTAACACAATTATTTCTGCTGCTGTCAGAATCTCAACTCTTTTTTTTCGACGAAAGTTAACACTGGAAAGAGAAGATTTTTAAGGAAAAGGATTTCTGAGAAGTAATTGTGCAAAACTCACAGGTCATGTTTCAATAATACCAACACTGAAAATACCACAACAGCCCATACTCACAATTAGGCCTTAGAACAGCAAATCTAAGCTTTCATCAGAACATGGAACGCTGCTCTGTTTTACAAGATACAAGAAATGACTGTATTCATAAAGCAAGCATTTTTAAACGGATAACTCAACTTAGCTTTGGCAAGGTAACTTAAGCATCTTCCAGTAAGTGCGGACAAGCTTCATTACAACCTCAGGAGGCCAAGCAGCAAGACTTGCTCACTCCTCCAGTGTGGTGGCCATCAATGCCAATGGTATTCATTAAAGACCAACCGTGATGTGGCGATTAGGTAATCTTGTGGATAATCTGAAGTGAATCCTTCCAGCAGAGAAGAAATACAAGAATGGTATACAAAAATATATACAACTAATACATTGTAATGTACATATGAAAGAGAAAGATAGAAAGAAGATGAGTTTCTGATTACAAGGAACTTTTTTTCCCCAAAGAAACATCTTTTGAGCATTGCTCCTCGCTAACATGATGGTTTGGCCTTTACTTACACAGGTATGTCAGCAGAGCTGTTTATATGAACGTGTAACTCAGTCTCAAGTGCTGCCCTTCAGTGATGCTGATGCTCCAGTTAGCAAACAAAACCTGCAGCTGAAGTCTGGGGGAGCTATCAACCCCAAGGACTAATGAAAACCAAGACACTGGTAAGTAGTTGACAAGACTCAGGATTCACTGAGCACCGGAGGACAGGGATATTTTTTCATCCCTTTTCTGAGTGTCAACACAGTTTCTATACAAGGAATCATTTTAAAGTGTTACTCAGAGCATGCACCAAGCACTGGTGTACGCTGTCTGAAGGGGCAGTGGTCTTGCAGCAACTGCCTGCTGCCAGCAGGAATGGAGCTCAGGAAGATACCCAGCCACACCTTCAGTAGGATGTATCTACAATGCCCACCCCAACACCACATTACTTCTCTTGTTTGAAACAAATGTGAACACTCCTGTACCTCTGAGCAGGTCAGGATAGCCCTGACCTTCAGTCTTCACTGTATTTGCTTATTTATAACCATCACTGAGGCTGAAAGCAGCACGCATAAGGCCGGGATCATCTGAACTGTGTGTGACACAACGTGGACAAAAAGGACTCCCAAATGCAAAGAAACTGCGTCATAAGACATAGTTATAATGGGTGACAGGGAATATAGAGCCATTCATTTACCCACTTCTGCTTCAAGCAGGCAAACCTTGAGGAGATTAGAAGAAAGCTCATGTAAAAGCAACCTCATTTGCCTGATGAATGGAATCAAAACGTCTGTTTCTTTGTCTGCTTATTTGGAGCCAGACTGAGAAACTGCACTTAGAGTTAAATCTCTCTCTAAATACCTAAATATGCACTGTGATGAGTCAGAGTATTTATTGTTGCCTTGCTCCAATCACCCTGTTACATCTGCATTCAAGCTTGCTTTAAAAGGGATCCACAAAGATAGCTAGAGGCCAGTTCAGGCAAAACAGCAAGACATTAATTCCTCATGGTAACTCCATTAACTGCAGAAACTTATCCCAGAATAAATATCACCTCCTATTTTCCCCCTTGCTTTTGCAGGCTTAATAGATAAATAGAAATTCTACTCAGTTAACAGAAAACTGAGTAGTGTTACCATTAGTGGGGGAAAAAAGCTTCATGAGAGAAAATAGCGAGATGAATCACCAAGAACATAACAAGGTTATTTGTGAAAACCAAGGACATACGTACACACTCTATTACACATTATTACTTCTAAATGCACCAAAATGCATTAAGCACTTTGCAGAACAAGCTATGTACAAACTCTGCTCTTGTCAGTTTATACATTTGACTTCATAAACTCTGAAACCATCCTCACCCCTTGTCAAGCAGCCATGCGAGTGCTGGGATTTTCAGAAGCAATGACTGAAATCTGCTTTCAGTTCTGAAGTTTGTTTTACACCAGACCTCGGGAGCAGAGCTGCAGCATTTCAGAAGACTTCAATAACATATACTGTAAAGAAAACATTCGTCCACGTAAAACGAAACCTTGACTTAGCCTGGTCTTGCACCCTTAGGAGAGGAACAGTGTTAGATAAGAGATCAAACCTACAAGGGTCTCAAACACACAATACGAACACACGATAAAATGGCAATGCATACAAGACAAAGGGAAAAACGAAGAGAGAGTCATTTTAACACCAATCTTTTGTATCTTTGCAGCTGAAGGTCTTCATTTGAATTTGAGGGGTTCAAACCAAAGCCCCACCTTGCAAAATGACACCAGCAAAATTAAAGGAAATATAATTAACAAATGACAACAGCATGAAGATCTGAGCTCTAACAACGCTATCTTGGGAGAATGTGTGTTACCACATGACACGCATAACTTGGGAGACATGAAAAACCTTCCTATTTCCTGTGACTTTTAGTGAAAGGGACACTCTAATCTGCAAAGCCTCACACATTTAAGTAAATAGTTATTAACAGTCAATTGTGTTGTATTTATTTTAAGGCCAAATGATGTAGAAAGCTGATTAAAAAGTGTAAATGTTCCACCAGAAATCATACAGAATGAGTTAGACTAATAAATGTGCTCTGCACAGCATTTTTATTAAAAATTGTTGTGCCTGATCTATAGAGCATCTGTATTTCATGATGGTTCGTTTTCTCACTTTCTTGCAAGAGACATAATTTAAGAGAGCTTTAAGATAAGCAATAAATAAAAAACCATTACCAGAGACATGTTAGTAAAGGAAAGGAATTCAATGATACTTCTTCAGTTGGAATTTCAGGCATGAATTCTGCATAAAGGACAAGTGATTTAAACAACTGGTACAAAATATAGCAAGATAGAAGTAAACTCTGATTAATATTACATGCTAGCTAAAGTAACAGACACTCTATTTGCAGGCATAGATAATAATTATAAGGACTCCCTGGCAATAATATTTCTTGTCAAATACTTTGGGGTTACGCTCGAGAGAGGAAAAAAAAAAACCCAGCAGCTTGCAACTCATCAGATTTTCTCCCTGTGTGCATTTCAGCTACTCTTTATTTAAGGTAGGGACAGAAACACCATCCCCTTCACCTTTTTCTGTCTTGCTGAGAGAAAGGAGTTGAAATAGCATAAAATAGTTTTGCTGCACAGCAACAATTACTCAGTATTATCTGGCAACACCAGATGAGAAAGAAAAAAAGCCACAGCCCAAGGCCTCAGCTGGCCAAATGAACACGGCTGACTCCTAGTAAAGGTATCTCTTCAAATTGAGCTGTACAGACCTCAAAGCTGCTGAAAGACAATACATTTGACAATCGGCCAAGTAATTTTTTCTCATCACTTCACAGAAGATGACTAAAGGCCCCTATGACGTAGCTCTTGCTTACCTGGGTTTGAGAAAGCCTGCACCAATGCATATACAGAATGAGATGACCCTAAATGGATGATAGAAATGAAGAAATGAAAAATGATACAAATTGGTGTGACACATAGTATTGGAAAAATTAAAGTCATACCACTGCAGCAAGGGCCAGAGTCTTGACTTGAGTTCAGCCTAATTTAGAGACTAGTAGGCACTCTGGCAATTTTAACTTATGGCCAGAAATGCTGTTCTAGTACTGAAGGATTTAAATACTCTCCAACCATTATGTATACTCTCTGGAAGTAAAATAAATGATTCGGCATCACTGACAACATGCTATCCAAAACCATGCAGAAAGACTCAATAACTGGAGACTCACAAATTTCTCATATCAAGGAATGCTTTCAAGACTACAATGCTATCAGAAAATAAAGATTTGCAAGGACCACTACCAAAGCCACAAATCACCTGTACTGGGACAACTACTGTTCATTAGACAACTCACAGCAGGGAGAATGTCTCCCAAAAAAAATATACTTAGCCAGAAGGGAAATCATCAGCTGATCAGCATTCAAAAAGGACAAGAGCATCTCTTCTGCAAATAAATGTAAGCAACTCTCCTTGTTACAAAAAAGTAACAAAAACATTTGACAGAGTAACGTACAATGTACAGAGGACTGCACAGTTTGCTCTTTTTACCCTTTTTCTCCTCTGTAATTCTGACAGAGGTTAATTCTGCCCTCTTGCAATGTTTTTATCATCTTAAATTCCTAAAATATAGAATGCGACATTGCTTCACATGGGCTGTGCATTCATGCATGGAAAATCCTGACTAAAATGCAGATGCATTCTGGAAGAAGACAGGTAAGGGGCAAGAAAACTCACAAATTTGCATTTAATTAACCCATCCTCCTGTGGTCTTATTTCAGATTTACATCAAATTAAATCAGACCTCACGAATACATTTCAGGGTAAGACACACAAAAATAAAAAAATTCACAAATATTTATAGAGAAATTCATGTTGACGGTCCTCAATAGCTCCGAAAACAAAGCTCATCACTAGCAACTTCCAGCCACAGCATCAAACTGCAGCCTCACTCAGCCACAAGGAAACAAAGCAGCCCAGAATGAAGCACCAGCAAGATCCTTGCCCAAAAGATAAAACTGTGTGCCCTGAATCACAATGGAGCAGGAGTTCACTTTCTGCTGAAGAAGGACTATGAACTGCCTCTGGAAAGCCCAGTGGCTTTAAATCCAAAACTGCCAGGTCATGCTGAGAGCCGGATTGACTCATGCACTTGTGTGACACTGCAGTTTTTACTCCTGAAAAACTTAAGCTTCTGTCCATCATGTACAACTGGAAGCGAGGGATGCAATTTTCAGCTGCTCACAGTTCTGTATCACAGTTTGCAGTCATCTCCCATGTTCCTCCAACAGTCATCGCAGGCAATTCAGCTTTTGAGGTTACAGGGACACGGGTCAGCATCTCCCCTACTCCTGACCTGGACAGAGGTGTTAGAATGTGCTGCCTGTCACCCAAACAATGCTGAGAGCTATGCATGTGCACCTCTCCAGTGCAAACCCATCACTGAGATACGTACCTGATCTCAAGACCCGAACATGTGGCATCCCTCACTGCAGGGGCAGCCCCTGAGCCTCACATGGGCTTCTCATGGGTTGAAACAAAACTCCTTCGTCACTGCTGCTTCCTCTACTTTTGCAAGACATTGCAGACACCACAAGAAGTAAGAGACTCAGCAGCCACAATTCTGACAGAGCTTGCTGAAAGACATGCACCCTCCAGTTAAAAGCCAAGCCATGCACTTCCTCTTCTACCACCTGTTCCATTTGTCCAGCTGTGCTCAGAGGCCAGAACAGGCTGTGAACTTGACTACGAAAGCACTTACAAGGGAGACCGCAGAAAAAGGCATCTGGGAGAGGAATCAACCAGCTACTCAGGGGGCTCCTCAATTACTCATAGAGATCTCTGCTTGCAAACAAGAAAACCCCTCTGATATTCTACCACAAGTTCCTCAGTGCCATACTCTGCAGTAAAATAAATCACTCACTTTTATTTAAGATAACTTTCATAGAAATGGGGAATATTTCCAACATTTAATATGTGCAGCTACAAAAGCTGACATTTAAAGGATTCATAATAACAGTATGCAAATATTAATGACAGCCTGCAGTGATATAGGACAAGAAAAATTTACCACAGAAGAAAAAAATAAACATTTAAGGCCACAGTACCAATTAAAGGATGTTTTGTCCAGAGGGTCGCTGGAATGCAAGACAATTTGCCAAGGGAAACAGAGGGTGTGGCCTCTGCACAAAACTGGACTCCACATCTGTTTCAAGAGCTGGGACATATTTCAGCAAGAACAGGACCAGGCGGCAAGTACCTACGGTTTTCTTCCAGCACAATTTGCTTATGGGTTTGGTTTTCATACAGATAGCTCTACACACCGTGCTCATTGAAAACCCCCACCTGGAAAGCAGAAATACATTTCCAAATTTTTAAGCAATCTTAATCAAACCATGATCTTCAGGTTCTTTTCCACAGTTTGTGTTTAAACAAAGTGCTTTGCAAACCTCGGGATATTTATTAATAGGACCAGACTGGAAAAAATACAGTAATCACACAAATGAGAATTTCAGCCAGCAAGGATACTGAATCCATATGCCAAGTCACATACGGATGAGCGTAACAGGACCTTTTACAAACTAACAGGAAAAAGGGAAAACCAGTCATCATTAAACACCATTTAATTTAGGTCTCTTCATCAGATCTGACACCCCAAACAATGCAACTAACTTTGTAAATATTTAAAACTTCGCAAATATTATTACCTTTATCAACATTCAAAGAAAACAACTGCAAGTTTCAGGAGATAAGACACTCAGGCCAAAGTTTGGATGCTATAGGCATACTTAGTTATTCAAGATGCTTAATTTCAAAGAAATTGATCATCTACAGTAAACAAAACCAGTGAAGACTGGCTCTAATCTACTACAATTACATAGCATAGTAGTAGTTATAAAATCATAGGATCATCTATCTTCATGGCAGCGCAGCAAAAGTGACCAATAATCAGATTCATATAAACTAATGCACAAAAGTATGAGATATTATTTTGAAGTAAACAATTCAATTGTATGATGAAATATCAACAGCCTCCAGTATAATTTCCACAGCTTCAATCACCTGCTTCAAAAATGTAAAGCATCCAAGTATGAAATAACAGCAGACTATCCTGCAGGTAGTTAAGGTCAGCACTTACTCTTCTCGCATACCTGAGGGCACCACAGCCTGAAAAACCCAAACTTTACTTAGGTTGCCCTTAGCAACTGAACGCTAAATGCAGTCTATTAAAGTACTGCTGTGATATTCAATTTTCCATCAGCAATTCAAAACATTTTTTGATTTAGTAGAGAATATATTCAGAAAATCCTTTTAAATGTGGGCTATCAATAACACTTTGATAGTAAGCATCAGAAAGAAAAAACATTACTTTTCTTTTTGGGGCAGCCATGCCTGATAAGATCCAGGTATCTCCCAAGGGAGCACTAAGATTTGACACCCCTTTAGAGAAACTTAATGTGAACCATGTGGACTTGTCAGCCAAGGCACATTACAGGAAGGCTGTCAGATTCTTTTTGTAAGCAATACAATGCACGCAGACCTCCTTTACTCCCTAGACAAGAAAAAGACATTTCACTCATGCACTGCATGGAGTGAAATGTCTTTCTATATTCTCAAATGTCATAAAAGCAGCAGTAGTGTGGAATTTGAACTCCGAGTACATCTTTTCCAAGTCACTAAGAGTTCAGCTGCATTTCTCCCACAGGTACAGGTATTCCACTAGAACAGGAGCAGCAAACATGCCTTGCACAGAAATACTACTTGGTGAACAACAAAGGTTCTTAGCAGACAAATGGAAGATGTTCAAAAATCGCTGTTTATATGATGACATGTAAACCAGAGCATTCCTTAGGTGTCTTTCATTTGAGATTAAAATTCTAAATATATATGAAATTTTGAAGAGCTGTAGCCAGCAAAACTACTTTACTATATATAACTCTACAGAAACAAATCTCTTGAGTAAGTAAATCTCCTTCTTCACAGTTCTACAGAGACATTTGCGCATAAAAGGTAACCAATTTGCAACTGAAGATAAATAAAAGTAGAACCAACTATCTAAATATATCTGTGACCTCAAACATCTTCCATTTACTTCACTCTTCAGGCTGAAAGAAGTGTGAAGACATCTGCAAATTTCAAAAAGCTTCTGGGAAACAGAACTGAAATACAAACCATCAGCTTGTGCGGGGAATATTGACTATGTGAAGTTCAACATTTTTACTTCAGGGTAGTTCTGTATTCACACCACCTTCACACCCGAACAATCTCTAAAGGCTAGCATGTGTTTCCACACACAGGTTCTTTTAGGAATAGAGGTATTTCCACAGGGGGGGAAAAAAAATTTAAAAGGACCAGAGAAGAGCCTTGCTCAAAAATAACCAAAAAAGGACATAACAGAGACTGAAATCCTCATCTTGCACTTCATCTACATGGCTAACCTTCATTACAGGCACAGGTTGCTGATTTTAGCCACACATGACCTTGCTGCTCAGGCAGACCTGAGCCCAAAACCTCATCCTGAAGCTTTGCAAAGGACTAGTGCTGGTTGATTCAATCTTCTCCTGGAGAAGCAGAATCAGCATAAACCTTCCGGGAGAAGCACAGCACCACATCTGAGCCTAATGATTGTGTGCCCCTCTGAAGAGAAACCCTGAAGCTCCACTCATGTGGGAGTTCTATTAAACAGCATCTTTGTAAGTACTATTACAAGAGCTGTAATTACTCTGCAGGGACAGATTATGCTAGACACAGACAGAGAAAATTAATAAAGGGAAGCTTTACCTCCTGCTGTCTATACACAGGGTGGCCACTTTCTCCATACTTTAGGCCACTTCTATTCCTGCACAGTATTTGGGAGCAGACTAATAAAACCACATCAGCGTGGCTCTGCACCTAACCCAGCAAGTCCTGCCCAACTCAACCTGCATTTGCCCCCCCATCTTTCTCCTGTTCATGAGAGGAAGAACATTCCACATGTCACTGAAGAGCTCCAAGAATACATCAAGTGTTCAAGAGCTGTAAAAAAATAGAACCTGATCAGAATGGAAATATACTTCCTGTAACTTTTTAAAATCCTGCGACACACATGAGCCCCGTGCTTCCTGTCTTCCCCGGATTCTTTAGTGTCAACTCATGGCCACTTTGCACAGCAGATAAAAAACAGCTGAACTCACTCCAGATGCCATTAATCCCAATCAAAGCTTGGCCTTGGTGTTCATATTCAGAAACAAAGAGTGCTCACTTCCTATATTTATATATGCTCTTTAGAGATTAGCAATAAAAGTACTTTCAAATGTTGCAGAAGTGTAAGTAGAGTCACCACTGTCACTGGAAATTTCACCCAAATGAAGAATGAAGCCCTGGGCTCAACAGCCATCAGAAATCATATTCCTCCTTCTAAAAAATCCAACATGCATAAGGTGAGCATAAGTCCTTGATGAATAAAATACAAGAATCAGATGCCAGAAATATGACATTTAATCATTCCTCTACTGCTAACTGCCTCCCCTGTAGCTTGTTTATTTGGTGAATTTGATAGTTTTCTTCACAATTTCCTAATTTGAAAACAACACCTACAGAGCAACTAAACCTCCTAAACAAGTTAACTCCGCTTGTGAGTATTCAGGATAGGAGAAAACAAGCAGCTACCTTCTGTGGAGTAGAGCTGTTTAAGTTTTTTTGGTGGGCAGGAACCTACTCTCCAACCCACAGCCTGTCCTTAGCCTCACCAAACCGAAGTACAAAAATACATTATGATTGATCTGGATACACACTGGGCCAGCCTGTTCCTGTGCTGTTTCTTGCTGGCAAGCCCATGGGGAAGAGAGAGAAACCAGTCAAATGAACTAGGTGAAGGCAGCACATTTATTGGTCCAGTAAGATAAATCACTTGTAGGATTTCCTACAATTATGGTAACAAATGTGGTCTGCTTGTGGCATGTAAGTTTGTTGTTAAAATCTGTGAGTGGCTGAACGCTCAAGCCATGAGGCAACATGTCCTGAAATCAGAAATGCAAGCAACTGTCTTTAAAAGTGGATTCTTGCAAAACACAAGCAAGCCCACAGGAGGTTATCAGTGCTTGGGTCCTCCTCACAAGGAGATTTTTACAGTTCCAACTTACGCTTTTACAGCATCACCACCAATCTTGCTACTCCACCTTGAATTATTCTAATATCTAATTGTTATGAGGTACAGTTAGCATAACTACAACTGCAATATTGGAGAAAAATGTCTATTACCCTCTTTTTACTCCCTCTATGCTCCAGAAAGCAGAAGGTTTGCTAGTGCCATCGTATCCCTTGCAAACTGTTCCTTTTGTTTTCTCCATCCTTCCACGCAGACTGATGGATTTAAGACACTTTTAAAGAGTGAGCAGCAAGTCTGCCCATCACCCCAGCAAGGGGTCAGCTGGGCACGGGCTGAGCAAAGACACAATACAATGCCCCAAACACTGCTGGAGGCTGGGAAAAAACCCTTCTTTTCTCAAAATACTCTCCAATGTCTGAATTGGAGGTGACTTCATTATCAGCAATAAATTCAGAAGCTTAAACCAACTCAAAAGTTGTGTCGTCCAGGGACTCACACATCCTCTCCAGTCTGGGTGCCAGAACACTCTGGTTTTGGCCCCAAGAAAGAGTCACATCTTCTCTTCAGATTAATTCCCCAAGGTACCCCTCAAGTCATGGCAGCCCCTTTCAACTCGCAGCTCCTCCCCATTTTCTCATATTCCCTGGTGAAAGGCAGCCAGAGTTTCCACATCAGGGTAAAATGTCCTTTCCCTTGAGGGAAATCCTTTCTGGTAAATGTTTCAAGACAAAACAAGATTAAAGATATTACACTAAGATTAAAATGCCTATATCCAAACCAGATCATGCTCCAAGCTTCCTGCTTTGAACCACTGAGGGGCCAGTTGATTGGGCAACAGCTGAGGCTGTTTTGAGTCTTTCTGTTACATAAAAAAACTCTACATCTCAAGTAACCAATGGATCTCTCAAAGTAAGTACAATATTGCCTTCTGGTGTTTTAGCCAAATATGTGAAGCAGCTTTTTAGTTCCCCCATAAAGCTACTAAGTTGGGGGGGGTGTGGGGGTGTGGGGGTGTGGAATGTAGCAACAAACAGGAAGAAATCCCAAGTCAGGAACGTGACAATCCCTTTTAATGAAACTATAAGAAAGCTATTCCTGGAACATTTGGGCACCTTAGCTTCAGTTACAAACACCACAATACCAAAAAGAGCTTGTAAATCAGAGTAATTCAGCCAGATGATTAGTTGGCAGGTAAAACTAACCGACGTCTAAAAATTAAAGGGTACAGTTTGGCCAGGCAACATACATCAAGAATGAGATATCTACCTTTCTGCAAGTTTTCATAAAAAAAGTCATACAAGTATACGTGAAAGGGAGGTCTTTGGACCAGTGAAAAGATATCAGAAGGAAAAAAAATTGTTTCTGTGATCCAATGCAAGTAGAACTCTCAATCTGCATGTTGGTTTGGTGGGGGTTTTTTTGGTGTTTTTTTTTTTTTAACACCTACTCCTTTAATAATACATTTTTATTCATTTTCAAATGGCTGGTTTCTTTTAACTTACTTTTCACTGAAAGCAGTGTTGCATCTAAAATCACCTCTTTGCCTACTGGAGTTTTTTGGTAAGTCAACACCAGTGCTGAGTTCAAAATGGAACCCTGACATAATTATCAGTCATCCCACTCTCACTTAGCACACACACAGGATCAAATGTGCTATAGGTGATGTGATCATACCCACTGACATAACAGTCTTAAGCTATTAAGTCTGTGTTTGTATAAGCCGTGCTTGCAAACACACTAGGAAGCCTCAGAATCGCAGTGTCATCCCTGTTGATTTATGGCTACATTATTGTGTTGAACTGGATGTAGCACACTGCCGAGCTCAGGGGCTGGTACAGCAGACCAAATGTCCAAACACCACGAATTTTCCAAGTTTAGCTGACTCTAGCTTGGTCCTGACGCTCAAATACCCTCCAAGCTCTGGGAAGCACCAGGAGCACGTTCCCCGGTTCAGCATCACCTGAAAAAATGCTGTTTCCCATGCTCTGACTACCCTGAGACATGAAGCTAAGCACACAACTGGGGAAGACTGGGAGACTTCCTTCAAAAGCACACTGCTCATCAGAACAAAGATGCTAGTGCAGATTCTTCCTTTTATGAAAACCATGAAATTTTAATTATCAGTCCTGAAAATCGGAAGAGAAGCTCACCACAGAAATCACTATAATTTCTTCTGCCAATAAATTAATTGCTATTAAATGCTATAACACTGCATAATTTTTATTTCACAGTTATCAAAACAATCCAAGAACTTGATTTGTATTTACACCACGCAATTACTTAATGAGAATGGTACTACGTTACATTTAAGCAGTAATTACTAAGGTCTCAATACAAGAAAGCTCTACAGTCTTAGCTTACCATCAAGTCAACAAGCATTTCTTTTCATCTAGGTTTTTCATAGACTCCACGTTAAGCCTATGCATGGATAATGCAGCATCCAGATCCCTATTCTCCAGGCAAACCAGTAATATCAACTACAAACATCACTTACCTCCAAGACATAACTATGTGTTGCTACTTTATTATTGAAATATATCCTAAAATAGTAAAAAATACTTTGAAGTTTCATTCTTAGGTGCACAATTTCTCTTTTGCTGCAACATACAGCAATGAAAGAGCAGGGGTTTTGCAAAAGGGGTAATGGTCACCCAAAATGGCTGGCCATCCTTTTTCCCTTGCATGCATGCTGCCCTGAATTCAATGCACTACCTGCTGCTGGCTCTGGGCATAAAGATACCCAGACTGATACCCAACCGACAGAAACAATAATGTGTTTGCAACTAGTAGTTAATGGAAGACTGACAAGCACAATCACAGGAAGTAATAAAAGTCTCATGGCGCTAGCACGTGATGTGACTGGCAGTGGTCTCCACGCATGGAAACACGGCACCATTACCCTGCTGAAAGAAGTGGTTCCAATTCATTTGGTGCATGATAACTGATTCCTGGTGAAATCGCTATCACTACTCATACACAGTACTAAACGTATTTGCTTCTATTAACTAATTCAGGTGATCTACCATTACCTCCAAAAACTCTCGTATTATTACAGCAGCTGATTGCACTAACACCTATAGTTGAGTGGGTACAAAAATATGTACAGAGACAGACATTAAACCCTGCGTCTCAAAAAAACCCAAGCTGTCTCTTCCAAATTGCTCACAGTAGGTTTTAAAAAAAAAGGGTGTATAAAAAGAAGTTTAATTTAATGTCCAATACTGAAGGAATCAAAGTGAAGCAAGTGAAAAAAGAAGCACATCGCAGTATATCCCATAAGTGATACACTTAGAAATCCACCAACCCATCCCATCAATCCAGCACCCGTGCTCCCAGGACCAGTGAAGCAAGCCTGCTCTGACTGACAATTCCCACACAACTTCAACAACAGCAATAAAATTATTCATCACTGACATGGGTGCAAACGAGAGCGGCAGCAGCCCTCGCATGCTATTACTCGTGCTGGAGTTTATTTATGACTTTAGGAGAGGAGGCAGCTGGTTGTTTTTACGCGGCTTTTTTTTTTTTTTTTTTCCCCTGCCGGAGCAAACGAGAAAATGCTCCTAATAAGGCTGGTGGAAGTGCAGCGGCTTCTAAACAGCATCAGCTCTCCTGAAGGAAATTAAATAAAGTATGATGTTATTATCTGAACCGCGGCGGGAGCGGTGCCGGAACCAGCCACCGAGAGCACTCCCGGTGCTGGGCTCACCCCCAGCCCGCGGACGAGAGAAGGGGCCAGCGGGGGCCGGACACGGGGCTCCCGGGATCCCCCGAGCGCTTCCCTAAGCCGGAGCGCCCCGCTACCCCCGGGGAGGGGCGGCACCGCCACCGCTCCTGCCGGCTGCAGCCCGGCTGCCGCGTGGCTGGCACCGCATCGCCCTCTTTTTTATTAATTAAAAATATATATTTTTATGTCATCCCCAGCAAAGCGCGACACTCCCAGGTAGGGAAGCGGGGGAGAGCCTCCAGCTCGGCGCCCTGTCTGCAGGCTGCGCACATCAAGTCCTCGCTGGGGCAGGACTGCAGCCACCTCCCCCTGACCCGCGGCTCCGCGCCTGTGCGCACGGACAGACGGACGGACGGACGAACACTCCCACCACACCCTGGCACACGTGGGCGCCCCGGCCCCGCGCAGCCCCTTCCCGCCGCGGCACTCACCGCGTAGCGCAGCGCCGGC
>VZTI01000542.1:430300-466536 GCA_013397865.1 Struthidea cinerea
GTAACTTCCAGGTTAAGAGTATCAAACATCTTAAGGGACTTAAGCATATGCAACCCAAAAATCTCAGTGAAGTCTCATCTCTGTAAATTATACACATCTGGGAAAATAACAATTCACTGGAAGATTTTTCTAGTTCCTGAGAGTGGGTAGATCTCCATGTATTTCCTTCCTTGTTTATCTCCTTGTAACTCACCTTCACTGAAAGTAAAACTGGGCTGAGCTCTCACTAGCACTTATCCTTCTCCCTTAAATGTTTTCCGAGAACTGGAGAGGGAGAAAAACACAATTTTTTTTCCTTACATATGACTTTTACAGAAATTGCAGCTACGTAAAAAAAAAATTTAAAACCACTAACTTGAAAGGAGTCAGCTACAGATACATGATCTGGTTGCTCTGACTAGAAAAAAGAATGCTTATCAACAAGAGACAGAAGGATGGGCTCCTATCTAAATTTACCATCTGAACATTTGACAAGAATTTAGGAGGAGGAAGGGCTCTTTCACAAACCAAAAGTTTATTCAAAATTGTTTCATGAATAGTATGGGATTGTTAAAATCCATTTAGTCTGTGGAGTAATAACTACACAATAAACCTCCCAAGAAGTAACGTGACTACTGTACATTTTGATTTAATGTTGTAATTCATAAACCAGTTTTGCAGTGTAAAAGTAATTATTTCAAGACTGGAACAAGACCAAGCCTCTTGTGACCCACAATAATAATATTCATAATGTTAACAAACCTCTTCAAATGAAGTCATTGTTTAATACATTTCAGTCTACATGTGAAGTGGTTACAAACATCATGTTTTTGTAGTTGCCAGTAATTTCGGGACCATGTAAGGAGCCCGACCTTGTGTTCTTCTGGATTTCAACTGTAAATTAAGAGTCAGTGTTAGTATTCACTGGGGCTGGTTGAAAAGCTAGTGTTGTTCCAGCTGAGAAGGAACTTTGCTTTTCAAAATTTGACTTTCATCCGATTGAGTCTAAAGCCAACATTTTCAAAGTTTTTGTGAACTATGAATTCTTATACTCTTTTTTGGAGCCAGAGGAAGACAAATCATGAAGCAGTCTGCTTGGTTAGCAATGAGCCTGACAAAAATTCCTCTTTTCTCTGAGCCCTGGGGGAGCGCTCATGCAAACTGCCCTTGGAGTGACAATCCCTGGGAGGCATCCCAGTAGATCTCCACTCCAGGGCAGGGAGCCTGGGAAGCCAGAAAGGCAGCCTGAGAATTACTATGGAATTAGGATTTGCCACAGTCCTGTGAAGCCCTGAGGTCTTGGCACTGACAAGCTGCAGGGCCGTGCCATCTCTGGCGGTGCCAAGCCCTGGCAGGCAGCCTGTCCTATAGCCGGGGAGGCCGCTGCAGAGCAGTTCTGCCAGGCAGCCCACACTAGTAATGGGAACTGAGAATTTTCAGGATCTGGATTTTCACTGGATCTGGGTTTGGATCACTTGACAGACTTAACCAAAGATAGACACTCTTGAATCAGTCCCAGGCCTTGGGCTGTGGGACAGCCCAGGAGGATTTTTTCTCAGTCATAAATCCAGAGTCTCCATGCAGCCTGCTTGTAACTCAGGGGTAGTTTTCCTGGATTGATTAGAAGTGAATTCAAGGAGCTGCAAGTGAAATATTCGAAACCCAGCAAATCGGCTTTTTCCACTGCAGTAAATTTCTACTCATTAGCGTAATTAATGGCTTTTGAAATGTTTCTTCATCTGTGTTTATAAAATGGAATCATATCCAATAACCTCACACACTGAGTTCCTCAGGAGGTATTTTGATCTTGTGTATATGACTGTCCACTGAATTAGCAATGAGCATTTTTACAGTGTGCTCTAGCAATTTACATTCACGGTCTGGTTTTACTCTGAAGAACGGGAATGGTTAAAATTTCACTGTGTGGAGTCTGAGGGCTTCAAGCAGTAATGAGTTTTATTTGAGCATCATTTTCCCTGGCCATAAGTTTATTGTTGTTTTCACCTTGAGGCTGCAAAAGCATCAAAGCATATTTGTTTTCTAGTAAGAAACTTCAGTCACCTAATGATTCAGGCATAAAAGTTCCCCTGACCTGTGTCCCAGTTTGGACATGAGCTTTACCTTATTAGAAGTGTCATTGTATTTCTCTTTCAGGTATTTCCCACCTCAGCTGGTTTCTGAATTTTTTCATGGGAGTAATTGCAAACTGAACATTCTCAAAACATAATGTATCAAATTTAACTATTGTCGGTCATGACAAGTGAGAGAGAATATGAGGGAACATGTCGCTGTTGTACCAGGGATGGCAAGAAACGACACAGGCTCGATCCAGGAAGAAATGGAATTATTTATTAATTTAGAGACTCATTTATATATCTTAGTTTGCTTGAATAGCATAAGGTTATTGGTCCTTGACCATCCACCTCTTAGAATGATTGGTTAAACCCTACAACACCTATTTCAAAATATTTCTCCAGTCAGTATCACAACAATACTGCATAATAATCTTGCACCTGCAAGATAAAGGATTGGTTTACAAAAACCTCTTAACTGTTTTTGGCCAGCATCTCTGCGAAAGCAGGGACTTTCACATGGACACTGGCAGAAAGCTGGAAAATATCCCCGTGATCAAGCCTTCAGCATCCACAGGAAGAGACTTCAGCACTCAGAGGGGAGATGGAGAAATGCAGAATGTTAATCGCTCTGGGTGACTCTTACCCTAAGTCTAAAAACTTTGTGAAGTAGTTAGGAAAAGAACAAACAACAACAACCATGTCCAAGTGTTCTAGGTGGGACTCATCTTCAGATTCAGATAGTTACCCATCAGTGTCTACACATGAGTTAGGCATCTTGGTCCCCATTTAGTCACTGAAGACCTACTCTATACAGACAGTAGAGATGAAAGAGTTTGGGGCATGGCAGTCTAAAGCAGATGCCATGTTTGATATGCTGGACAGATTTCCAGACGCAGATGCAAAAGCTGCCATTGCAGACACATCCATGTACAGAACCCTAGAACAAGCTGTGCTACCCAAAGGTAGGAATAACTGTGTTAAAGACTTTTGGTCCAACTGCCTGGATAGCCTGTTTCAACAGTCATGTGTTTCTAAAACATAAACTAATGAAGGTTGGAGCTTGGGGAAGGGATCTGCAAGAAGGCCTGTCTTACATGTCCAGGCACAATGGATTAATACCCTACCCAAGAACATCCATGGACTAACGCGGTACTCAGCAGTGCACATTGCTGAAAACACAGCCCAGTAAACATAAGCAAAAGGTGTATTTATTGTACTTTTGTTCTGCCCTGCAGCAATCGTGACAGTTGCACTAGATGTGACTGCTGTAAATGTGGCATCTCGCTCTCACAAATTAGTCTCCACACCAAAAAGCTGAGTTTAACTGAAGAGTTATAATAGTTATAATGCGTTAGTGCTCAAACTGCTTCCCAGCTGTATTCAGAAAAAGGTTAAATCACCCAGCACTTGGACGTCTAGTTCTCCCTGTTACCTGGAAACTGGAGCTCTGAGTGCAAGCACTGTTGAGAAAGTGATTTAAAAAGCAACAAGAACATGAAAGCACCATTCATATAAGACATGCACAATCATCCAAGCAGTTTCTCCGATTGCAGAGCTGTATTATTTTAAGCTGCAGGATCCTTTACTGATGGAAGTATACTGAATTCCTCATAGCTTGGGTACAATTATTCCAGGGTATCCCATCCTGTGGCTATTTCCTTTGCAGAGGTTGGAGGAAGGTGAAGGCAAAGCACAACCCACAGCCTTCCAGATCCAGGGATCCAGAGGTGGTATAGTCACAGTGCTGCTGAGCAAGGACACTTATGCTAATCTGGAAGGGGAAGATCGCCCTAGGCAAAACAGCTTGGGAAAGGCTGGTTTGTATAAAAATGCTGGCCTATTCTCAGGCAATTGCTTTGTAAAAAGGTAAGCTATGTATTGAAAGCACTGAAGCTGTTCCTAAAGATTCCCCCACCAGTCTGGTCTCCTTCTGCAATAAGGGCGCCCAGTTCCTTTGTAGTTAAATTCTTCACAAGTGACTTGTATTGCTTAAACTGTCCTGGTAAGACTGAAAAAAAAATGTAAGTACAGAAAAGGCCTTGGAAAGATTCACTGTGGTTTTACACTAACTTGATAATACTGGTGATTTCAATGAAACCAGCACAGGGAAAAGCAGGAATAATGCAGCAGTGAAAGAGAGCCATGCTAGAGCCGTGCTCTTTATTCTCCCTTTTTGTCCTGTTCCCTTGATTAAAAAGTTGAGGAGAAATCTTGGAAGTGATCCTGTACACGATTTGTGCTCCTAAGCAGAGCCAGAATGCCTCGAGCCAAGCGCCAGGCTGAATATCCAAACTTTTACTGTTTATATTGAGGCATATATTCCCTGGGTGCAGGAGTCTGAGACCACTTCTCCCCACACACCAGCTGGGAGGTATCAAAGTCCGTGTGCACTATCCACCCATTCACCTCCAATTTGAAAAAGTGTCCACAAGATGCTGAGAACATCAAAGTGTTAAGGAAAAGGAATTCATCCACACAGGACAAAGAATTCAAGCTGTTTACAACTTTCTGCTCTCTGATGTTTATTACAGCCCCTGCTATAAAATGTCTCCATCTGCAGTGCCGTGTAGTGAGAGAGTTAATGAAAACCCAAGCCACATTCCAAGGATGGCAATACAGAATGAGAGCGACCTCAGCATTGTTTTGCTAAGATCTCAAATTGCCAATACTGCAAAATGAAGTAATGCGCTCTGTCAACATGTAGTATGCCCTATAAATGGGATTGCCTATTCATCTGTTAGTAAAACATGCAGAAAAGCACTATTTGATTGGCCTTAGAGCAGCTGACTGCTTGCTTTGACTTCTTCCTTAAGATTTATTTGAAGCATGAAACTGCTGAAAATCTCCAGTGATTAAAAAGGACAAAAATATATAAAAAAATAATTAAATATATTTGCAAATAGCCCTCACTTCATGTGGCTGGTCTTGAGTTAGAATTTCTTTATCAGAAGAATTAAATCTAAAGTTAACTAAAGCACTGAATGCTGAAAGTTGATTTCCACAGATTTCAGTAGTAACTTATATAACTTATATCTTTTTACAAACAGAAGATTACTTCAATAGTTAACTTAGAAACCTCAGACAGTTTTAATAAATTTATAGACAGCTTCCAGATTGAATTTTGCTGATCCAGGCTTCTTAGGCGGAGTTTATGGAGCCAGACTTGTCATATGAGCTATTTCTATAAGCCTCAGGTAAATATACACAGGGTTCATGTTGTTAGAGAAAGTGTTTTTTTCTCTTCTAAAAAATTTTAGTTAATCTTAAGCAAAAACAAAAGTTCATTCAGTACATTTTGTATTTGTTATTTTTGACCCATTTTGGGAAGTATTTTCCTTCCACAGATCTGCACTGTCCCTGCTTCTCTCCAACTCACTTTAACTCTTTCATTTCTTTTACCACTCTGTTTCACAGACTGCTGCTCTGGTCTCTGAGTTAGAAACAACTAGATGGCACAGCTGGAGAAAAGGAAAGGGGTTTCAGGTACTTCCTTTTCCTTCCCACCCAGCAGCTCTCATGCCTTCCCTTTCCTACATGTCTGCTTTAACTCAAGTTTCATAGAAAAGTTTGACCTGTATTGCAAAACCAATTTAGAAGTGTAAGTTGTTACTCATGTAGCTGAAGTCCTGATGTGGATGCAATTACAGTGATCAAATGGATATGTTTTATTTCCTTTTCCATTCAAAATTGCTATGGCCATCTAAAACAGCTTTATTAGAATATCACTCTGTAATAACTCTGTAATAATCCACTTTTCATAAGTTGGAATTTGTAAAGTCCACAGCCAAAGCAGTATCTCTTATTTAAGATTTTAGTTTAATGTTGTTCTTTCAATGGAGTGTCACATAAAAGTTTACCCATGAAACTCAGAATCAGAGTCAAAAGTACACCAAAGTACTCAAAGACAGGAAGTCAGGAATCAAAAGATCTGTAGCTTCCCTTTTAGGTGCACATGGGCCTGCAAGCAAGATAGGAAAACATCCCTCCCCCAGTTTCATCTGTAACATCTCTCCATCCACCATTGGTACTACACTGAAATCTGCAAAGCAATGCAGGTTTTTTTGTACTAAAGTATGATATAGTATACTTACTACAGGTAAAGGATTGTTAATAAATATGCTAAGTCTTGCTGTGACAGATAATGTGAGGAAAGGTAGCATTAGCAGATAAAGAATGAAGAAACTGATATGGCAACAAAACAGGGATGACCAAAATTGAGAATGGACACCTTCACGTGACCAGTGCCCCACCTTGAGGACCTATTGGAACAGGCTCTAATACCTGCTGGAGCAGTTCTCAGAGATGAACACACGATGGCCAGAAGCTCCCACTGCTTCTCTCTGAGACACCGCTAAATTTCTGAAACTGGGAACCCAGTCAACCCAGCAAGATTGTCCAAGCAATCACTGTTGGCTTAGCTCTACTCACAGCCAAGGATATGGATCAGTCACTGTGCAAGCACAACTTCGCTGCTGCCTTATGAGGAAATCATGGCCCTTGAAATGCCCTGTGAGGACTGAAGAGACTGGCTACAACCCATAAGAGACTCCAAACAAAATGAGAGCAACGTTCACATGACAGAGACTCAGGCACGCTGTCTGAGATGAAAAAAGGTAGATTGTCACTTTTTGTTGGTACTTAGGAGAAGGCAGGCAGCAGTATTTTGCTGCTGATGGTGCTCAGGCCTGATGTTTTTCTACAGAAGAACACTCCAACAAAAGATATGAGACAACAAAGTCATGTCTGAAAATTGCCCATGACAGACTCTTCTGCTCCCTCTGTACTGTCTGCTCCCAGCTCTATAAGCACAAGAAGCTCTCTCGTGATCCTGGGTAAATCATCACTGTCCTAACAGAAATTACTGATCCCATGGGTCCACAGAGAGAAAAAAAATTATGCTGCTCCTTATTTAATTTTAAGCAAAAGTATCTTGGCTTACTTACTTCACACTGGAAATTTGACTGATTTCTTGCTTAAACCATAAACATCCAACTTGCACACGTCCTGGTCTGTTGGTACCTCTGAGACCACCAGCACAGTCCAGTGATGAACAGTTGGTTGCAGTGACCTATTCCATCAGCCTAGAGGGATCCAGAAGACAATGCTTGTATATGCCTGTCTACCATCTGTATTAGTCCAATAAATGGGACCATTTTTAGACTACTGTGGTTGCCCTACTGATTTGCAAATGAGTGCTCTCAGTATTGTGTTACTCCAATTCAAAAACATTGTGAAACGTTCACATTCATACGCATCTCCCTCTTTATTTAATCATGGGCTGCTGACAATGGCTGTAATTCAAGGTAGCAGCTAACTACTCACATAGTTTTGAGTGTGTCTGTAGTCCAAAGACTGTTCATACTTTAAAAATTCTACAAATCTAAATCTAACTTGGTTCCTTTTTGCCTTTGATTGTTTACAAAGCATTAGAGCAGTGTAGTGAATCCCACAGGGGCCCCTGAAAATTTTAACTATGGGATTCTCATGGAAAATTGCTTCTGAACCTAAGGCAGAGGAAGCTACACACCTCTGGTTGTGATATCTGCTTTATCAAAGCTTGATCTGCTACCTCTGGGATGACCTCAGGTCCAGCTAAGGATCTCAGATGGAGAACCCAACTCTCAGGCACTTTACTTCAACTGGACAGAAAGCCACACAGGAAAGCTTCAATATTGCACCCTGTGTCATGATCTTTTATCACTTCCTCCACATTCACCTACAAAATACCATCCAAGGAGCAGAGTGTTTCACTTTGGACCCTGAAGTGTGTAGTCCTGCCAGAGGTGCAGCACAACAAATGCTGCAGGAGGTACCAGCACATGAACCATGGTGCCCACTTGATGGAGGCTAAAAAGAGCGTGGCAGTTCTGCTGCTCCAGGGCTGGCATGACACACAGACCTACACTCTCCCGTTTTTGGTGGGAGTCCAACCTAAACAAATGCAGGGCAGCCCTCAGCAGAAGAGAGGAGAGCACGCTGTGTCTGCAGTGAACTGAAGCCACCAATGTGCCTCAGCCTCGGCTGCAGCTGGACCATGGCATTCCTTTGGAGCTCATGTATTTCTCAGACACTTTTCTGTTTATTTTCTTAACAAAGCTTTGCAGACTTTTTAAGTGTGGGAAGGGACATTCAGATATTCCCCTCCCTCAGTTTTAAAAAATCAGGCTCGATTTTGTAAAGAGAGATAGGAAAAAAAAATCTCTATTAGAATATGCCAATCCTTTAAGGTCTGAACTTCATGGCTTTTAGCTGACTCAGGATCTTTTCAGGTTTTAACTATTACATTTATTTTCAGTTGAATATTATTAAATAAGCAATTCCATTATGGCAAAATTGATATTACTGTAATTGAATAATATGAGATATATCCAAAGGAAAAGGAATTATGTTCTGATTTAAACTCAGAAGTTAAATCCAAATACCTAAGTGAACTTTACAGTGTCTGTCACTGTCTGCAAGTAAATTCTTACTTCTTCCCTCCAGCACTGGAACATAAAGGTGCTGCCAATATGTGGATAAGCACTGTGCATTACACAAAACAGCAGTACATTCATGCCTTGTGTTGTAATGGAAACTCTCAATTTAAGATCTGAAGAGCAATAATAGAGAGAAGGAAAACTTGGAGCTACAATTTTTATCATAGCTGGTGGGTTTTTTTTCCCAAGTGAGGTCAGGGAAACAGACTGAAGAACTACATTTACAAGGCTCCTCTTTGTCAAGTACAGTAGGACTTAAGCCCATCATTCTCCTTGTGGATACTGAACTACTGCCTGTTCAAACTTAGGTGGCTGTTGTGCCCATGTCATTGAGGGTGGAATTTGTCTTACTGGAATGCAAAAAACCGAAGAAGTTTCTCACTTAAGGAGAAAGCCCTGAAAAGGTATGGTATCTGTGCAGTAAGTTAAACAAACAGCTGCCCCACACTTTCCAAACACATCTGCCACTGAGACTCTGTGCAGACTCTTGAGGGGCTTGGTCCATCCAGAGGTGGATTGCCACTGGAGGAGTGGTCCTGCATTCCTCGACTCTTCTCATGTCCATCTACTCCAGGTTTAGTGTGTTTGTGGCAAGGCTGCCACTCTGAAGGGAAATTAATAGTCTTACGGTGGTTTAATTGTCTGTCACATCAATTCTCCCTGAGGTCACTCAAGTGCTATAGGTGTTGCAGGGTAAGTGGGAGGAATGGATGATATCAGGTTGCTTTTAACTGGAGTAATTAAATCCTTAAACCGGAGTAATTAAACATTTGGTGCAACTGTACATTCCCTTTTCCCAAACGCTGCATATTTAGGGCATATTACTCTAAAAAGAGATGACATTACGTGTTGATTTTCCTACAAAAGGAGAGCCCTTATCAGCATTAGGAAATAATTTCATTGTGGAATTTACTGTAACAACAGTGAGAACCAGGAGTAAAAATGGGTTGAGTTCAAAAACTGAATAAAGATGTTCCCAGCCATCAGAGGCTATGTCTTAGGTTACAATGTAAGATGTAGACAAAAGTATATATTCTACCACCATCTGTTAAAACCAGGTGGGACAGCATTCTTTATCTCTTCCATGACAAATCCCTGATAACTCCCCCCCAGAGAGATATTTTCTGTTAATGGGCTATCAAACCTCACTGCATCACTCATAAAATTACATCATCCTATTATGAGATGCTCTGCCCAGGGGGAGGAACCAAGCATTCCTGCCTGGATATAATCTGAGGTTTGGAACACCACAGTGAGCCCTTACCTACTGGATCCCCAGAGGTCAAGAGCTATATAACCACTACTGGACCTCCAGAGGAAGACCAGACTCTTCTACAGGATCACCACTTCAACAGAACCACATCTATCACTTCAGGAGGACTGCAGCCACCCCTTAATCGGACTGCTACCGCCACCCTGCCCGGCAGGCTGTCAGGTTGTATCCTGACTCTGTCAGGTTAAGCCAGTGTTTCTGTGTTATTGCCTTGTAATATATATTAGTAAAGAGCTGTTATTCCTCTTTGCCTGAAAGCCCCTTAATTTCAAAATTATAATAATTCAGTATTACTGGCTCCCTTTGGGTTCTGTGGCTCACATGCATGAACGCAGAGATGCAGGGATGGCTTCAGTAATATGAATCTGATGGCAGGGAGTTGAGAAGGGTCCTTGCATGGAGTTCCACAAACAGCAGTTTATTGCTACTACTTGTGAAGGGTTCTAGAGGCAAATGACCCCGAACACGTGATGGATCGATCTTAAATACAGGGGTGTGGCTAACACCAGGAGCCAGCCAGGGAATCAGAACTGGGATACATTACCACAACCAAACGGGCATCCTGGGAGAGGTTTCTTTCCCTCACCATAACTGATAAGTCTTTGGCAGCAAAGACCCTCTTACAAGAGCTCTCTCTGTCTCTTGTACCATTGGCTAATTGGCCACCACAATTCAGAGGGAAGGGGGTTATATTTTCCATTCCAAGGGAGGCTCCTGCCTTCCTTAGCAGACATCTGTCATTCAAACCAAGACAGACTATTAAACAGCATCACTCATATTATTGTGCAGAAGACCCTAAATCGCTAACCACAAGGAAGGGGAAAACATAACTTATGTGTTACACTTCTTAATTGTTCTACTGTCTAGTACACTTTCTTTAATCACCATTCCTGCCTCCCACAGGAAACAGCACTAGGGTGTTAGGGATCCTCTCTTCATCTCCACCAGTATTCCAGTTCTTACGTTAATATACCAACACCTCACAGGAGTTTGGCACCTCATCTGTGGAGTCCCTCAGAGGAAAATGCAGTGCTATCACTAGCATTCTAGCTGTGCCACTACCAAAAGTTTACAAATGCTGAACTCCTCTATAAAGAGTTGCTTGCAAAATAAAGCCTGAAAAGGGGAGGAAAGAAAGGAGAACCATGAAGCCGAATGTCTCCAAAAAGAAATACAGAGCAGAGAAAACAAAATGGCTGCAAAGTGAATTGCTTTTGGACCAAGTGATATCTGTAAAGATGATATTTTTTACTAAAAGGATAAATAAGAATATTGAGAGGAAATATTTTTTTAATTAATGCATTTTAGATTTCAGATTTGATTTAAACTTCACATATGATGCATTAACATTTTTGCATAAAGATTCAGGTTTAGACAGATCAAGTTTCTCTGCAGAAGGGACCTTTAGGTCTCACTAGACTGGAGGGGATGTAGTCAGAGATTTCAGTACTGCTGTTCACTGGAGCCCCCGTTTCACAGGACATTAATGTGCCTTTCACTCTAGAAACCAGGATGCCCTAAAAACAGATCTACAAATGAAAGCTCAAGAGTACTCTTGAAGAAGGATGCTTTCCTGAACTTGTAGCCAGAGGATTGGTGTGGACTCAGCTCGCATGTGCCTGCGTTAATGCGTGATATTGAAACATGGTCCTTTGATGTACAAACTCACATTCAGAGAACAAGACCCTCTGCGGGATGGCTCTTCTGACTTTTATTTTGAATTCATCAGTGACGGGGAGACCTCGGCAGAGCAGAGCATAATTTGACAGACACTGTCCAGAACCCCAAATCCCACCTGAGTTCTGTGCACAGCCGGACACTCACCTGCCTCCCTAAGGCACAGCCACTGCAGGGCAGGCGGCCCCTGCTCCTTCCCCAGCACAGGCTCCATGCAGGGAACAGCAGGCACGTTGGGAGCAGCAAAGCTTCCACACCTGTGTTACAGAGCCGGTCACAGAAGGCATGAGTGGGACAGGAGGAGTAGAAAGGACAGTCTGCCGACAGCTCTGGCGCCCACAGCCAACCACACTTACTGACTGGTGAAGGAGAAAGGCAGGCCTATATTTAGCAAGAAAAGCAGATAGGCTCTCTTGAGAAATGCTCACTGCTTTGAAAGATCAACACAAAGCAACAGCCTCGTCCCTGCTCTTCTGCAGAGGCCACCAGCAGTCCCTGCATTCCCCCGCTGTCACCACCCTCTCTGCTCCCTCACCTCCCAAGTGCTTGGGCTTGTCACAGAAGGCTCTGCTCGCTCTCCTGGAGAGCCCCACTCATTTACTGCTGCTCAGACATACAACACCCATGCATGCCTTGGCTGCTGCCATTTATGAGCATGGACTAGGAAAGAAACACAATTGTTTGATAATTTTGTAACTGGACACTACTTTTATATTATTTGGGCTTGTTGTCCAGAAGCAAAAGGGCATTTACTTAACCCATCACACTGCAGAGTTTGCAAGTCAGATAATTTGTAGTCTGCTGAAGACACAGAGCTGAACTCAAGAGTGACTGTTGCTCTTTAAAGCTATTTCTGCTGTCTAAATGCTAAGGATTCAGAACAGCTGCACAATGTGCACCACAGCTTTACTCCTTGTTTTCCATAGACACATTTTTCTCCTCCAGGAACCCATAGCAGCAAGGCAAAGGGAAGGCAGAAAACAGCAGAAGTTTCCCTTTTCTGCAAGGAAAACATTTTTGAAGAACCACAGAGGATGGAGATTGCTCTCCTGCCACACATTTCAGAGCTGCAAGGAAGAAAGGACCTCCTGGTTGGCTTCTTTCCTCTTGCTGCCACTGCTGGGAAGCTTAACATCACTGTTTGCCTTCAGACATCTCTGTAGCAGGGGACACTCAAAGCTCAGAGGGTGAGGTATTCTGCCCTCTTGGATGCCTGATCATGGATGTGATCTCCTCTTCACCAAGGTTTAGTACCATTATATAGCCACATCTTGTTCATGCAAGCAAAGCAAGACAGAGAGTTGATTGGAAAAACCTTTGCCTTCACAAAAAAATTTTGCTTCTGTTCCAGAACATAATGTGAATCATCAGTAGAAAACCTCAACATTTAGTAATTTGTTTTTAATTTCAGGAAATATACTGACAAAACGTTATTTTTTCAGTACGGTGAGCACTTTTTGAGGTAATACTGTGTTTCATTGAAGCCCAGCTTTTCCATAGAAGATAGTTTCCTTATAATCACACTAAGAATTAAGCTGGTTTTAAGCATAACAAACTCCATGGGTGATGCAAATCTTTCCCCCTTTTTTTTTTTTGAAGTCTTACATATTTTCACAAATACATTGTTTGACTCACCTTTTCTGTGCTGGCTTATTTTTCTTTGGTGACCTGCAGTAATTATCTTCTTTCTGTTACTATTTTTAAAAATACCAACATTTTGTTTCAAAATAATTTAATAGTGCTTCTGGCCCTCCTCTTAAGACTATGTATTTCCAGCTCTACCTGCCTTCTCATGAAAGTTGTCCTTAAGCCTAATTTTTCCTAACTTTTGGAGTTATCCCTGTTCCTTGTTCACTGAAGTGTCTTGTTATTTGCTCTCTGTTCCTCCCACTGTTTCCTGATCATTCCCAGTGTTTCCTGTGTTGTTCAGAGAAAATGATCACTCTGAGGACTTAAACGGAAGGCAAAGGATGAATAGAACTCAGAATCATTACCATGACCTGTAATAATAAATGTCCAGGGCACAAATGCACTGAAAAACCCCCACTGTATACAACCTGAAATTAAAATTTGCCATTACTTTAACACACTTCATCTTTAAACTGTGCAGTTTTCCTATAGGGAAGGACTGAATGTAATCCTGGATCAGATGGAACTGAAACATTAGGAAACTTGCCTGGAACAGACTTTGCCTTTTTGCAAATTACACTGTTGTGTGTTTAATTTTTCTATTAATACCCAGACCCTCTTCCTCACTGTTACTATATAACCGTTTTTTTTCCTCTGGGTTTTGATTGATAAAATTTTGTCTTGGGATTTTTTTTCCTCTCATTGACATAACTTTGTGATGTTGAATTTCCTTTGGGGAAGTTGCAGATTTTGCTAGAACTCTCCAAGGCAGTTTCAGTGCTCCAAAACTGTAACTTTCCACAAACTGCAATAACCAACTAGTTTAAAATTCCAGATAATTCATGAAGGCAAAATTAAAAATGGATTTACCCTTGACACAAAGGTATTTAAATTTCTCAACTCAATGTGATATCAGCCCTGAATTTTGTATCAACTACCTTATTAAAAAGCTTGTGATTGCTTCAAAAATATACAAGCTTTGCAAAGTCTCCTCTGTTTTCTAAAAACCCATATTCCCCACAGTATATCAATCCATTACCATCTATTTGATGAAGAATCTCTCTATTTGCTTTTTGCTATGCTAGACATTGAAGTGAGACAAAGTGGCCAGCAGCTCCCTGGGTTGTTTACTTAGCCATTTACAAAGAGGAGATCTCAGCAGAAATAAGTGCTGGTATTGCCCCTTATTATATCATCTGAATGCCTCTGTCTCTCCCTTCAGGACACTCCGGTCCGAATCTCCAGGTCTAGCTTATCCTGAAGTGTTCTATTTATCTGGAGACTAAGGAGTTTGTTATTATGAGTAAGGAACAATACACTGCTTTTCCTCATTGGACCTCTGCACAAACCCTGGCTTGGTGTGAGCTCTGGAGGCCAGGAGCAGGGTATGGTTCCAGCTGGGTTCTCTAAGCACTTCAGTGCTTTCCTGCTTGTCCCACCAAGCCCTGGCTCATTCCCTGGGGAGCACGGATCAGCCTTTTCTGAACGACCATGCAACAGGAGGAGCATTCTTCGCTGAACAAAAATCTACTTTCAAGTCACAGAATAGTCTCACTTGGAAGGGACCCACAAGGATCAAGTCCACAACCTTGGCATTATTAGCACCATGCTCTAACCAAATGAGCTCACGTCAGCCACATCTGACCACTTAGTAATTATTCTGCTATGAACATCACACTGTAAAATGCATTCAGCAATTCATAAGCCTGGTGGGCCAGTGGCCCAAGAATTCCTTGATGCCCAAGAACTGTCTCCCTCCCAGCTGTATCAAAGGCAAAACCCCACTTTGCACCAGTTACACTGCCCTAAGCACAGTGCCAGGGGCAGGAACTTGTTCATCCAGTGCTGCTGCCAAACCACTTGCGCTGTGGAACCACAGTCCAAAACACACAACGTTTAATCGCAAAACTTGCTTAGGCAGCTGCTGAAAAGGAGAGACAAGTTGCTTACACATGCATAGTCCTGAATGGCCTATCTTATGTGGACTTCAAGGTGCTTCATAAATATCATCTAAACCCAAATATTATTTAAACCATCTAAAAGAAACCGCTTCTCTGCGAGTCAGAGCTCTGGTTCACACGCACCAAGGTGATGAAGTGGGTACTGACATCCAGCAACCATTTGCTGCTCAGACGCAGTGACCGCAGCAAGGAAAGCTCAACAACATCTGAAGCAACTTCTAGAGCTCCACGGCCCAGTCCTTCAAAGTAAATTGAAATTGTATCACCATATGGTCTCACTCAGGAAGGGTATTACGGTAAGCAACTCCCGTTTCAAATCACCAAATGCAGGTAAAAGCATGATTACATTGTATTAAGTAGCTTTCTGAATGCACATTCATATTCGGACAGCAATGCTGTAGTCTGTAGAGGGAGGGTACATGGTTTCGAAGCTGAGAGCACAGGACATGGCTTCTGATCACCTGGAATTCCTTGTTCTGGATCATAGCTTGGCCGTGGACTAGACAGTACTGCCAAGAGCTCACTCCCCTACTAGTGCATGTTTCTTTTCCAGTGCTTCTCACAATGCTATTACTGCTTTTCCCTCAGGTTTTAGCAAAAATTATAACCTGATTTAGCATTTTTCTACTGTATTCTTCTAATTACTATGATATTTTCAAAGTTTCTTTTGACTCAGTTTTTATTTCCCCCAAATATTGTTGTAGCCTGGAGAAAGAGTCTGATGTCAAGATGGGCCTAGCTTTGAACCAAGGGTGGAGAAACTTTTGATACACTTCCAGACTATTTAATTCTCTACTCAGGTCTCTCGAGTATTCGAAAAAACCAACTTTCCCAGGCCCCGCTTGCCTGTGAGATGCTGGAGAGTAAAGCACCTCTTTCTGAGAGGTAAGGTGCTGATTACACAACTTTCAGCACATCCTGAAAGCTGATTCCAAAAACTAATATTGTTTTTGGCATCACACAGAGTTCTTCACATACCCTTTAGAGGGGAAAGCAAGTGCAGGAAGGTGAGGGTTTTTTAATGTAACTTGCAATAACTGGTGTTGAGAAATAAGACAACCTAAGACCCAGCTCAGACTAAGCCAAATCTCAGCCACATCATTCATGAGATTTTGTTTTTGCCCTCTCAGTTCAGTGTGGTCATGCATCAAAAGTTGCTCCACAAAACTGTATTAGACTGAAATTTTTACACTCTCTCCTCTAACTAGTACCTAGGATACGTGTGCTGCAGAATTTCAGTATAAACTGCTGTACATGGAGATAAGAAAGCTCAGAGATTTCAAAACTGCTCCTCAAATAAAACTTCTTTTTGCCAAACTGATGTCATTAATGGTTCTGAACACATTCAGTAGTCAAGACGGCAGCCATCAAAAATGATCAAAACTTCAGACCGTGTCTTAGAGCAATTCTATTGTTAAAATAAAAAGCTATTGGTTAAACATCAAAGTGTGCTGAACAAACAAACCCTTTATCATTACAAAACAAAATAATTTCCATATATATATATATCTCCCATATATATATGGTAAAGGAAACAGGGCAATGCAAATTTCTCCTCAAAGCTGGAAGCAAAATTTTCTTTATTGGCAGCTGCCCAACTACCTTTCCTCAAAATACAATACAGTAAAAAGAATCTTCTCTTCCCCCATCTCATATTCAAGCTATCCAAAAATATTTACCACGCAGACCAACACTACAGTCCTGTGTACCGAGACAGCCTTCCGAATGCTGATTTTGTTTAACATTGGAGGGGCTTTGGGTCCAGACTGGGTGGGAGATGTCCCTGTGGCTGCTGCCTCCCCCCACAAAGCCAGCGCCTGTGCGTGGTGCTTCCCTACAGCCCGCTCCCACCTCTCCCAGTCCTCACAGGGGAGCTCACCCTCTCAGCATCTCTATCTCCCCTCTTGCAATGGACAACGACTGTAAGTCGGGACCACTTCACCAACACTGACTGGAAGCCAGAGAGACCTGAAAACACATGGAGCCACCAGCCTTTCCCAGTTCCATGAATCAGTAATACTCCTGGAGCAGCGTGATTCCTTCAGCACAGCTGTGATAGCAGAGTCCTGGGCATGAGCAGAGAGCTCTCTCTGCCAGGTGCTGCAAAAACAGCATAAATTCAGAGTTTACTGAAAAAGCAACCAGAACCTGAAATGGACACTCCCTTCCTCCAGAGCAAAGGAAGGGAAAATAAATGAGATAGATAAATAGAAGCCAGCAGAGAAATTAGTATCTAGCCTAGAAAGTATTTCAGAAAAAGGGTGAGCGTCTCGAAATGGTATCTTGAGAGAGAAGCACAGTTGCTGGGAATCAGATTGTTTTCCCACCAGGTTTAAGAAGTTTTAATAAAACACAATTAATTGCTTCTGTCCTGAAAGAACATTTAAGCATTCTTTTAATCAGTGGGAATTTTTCTCAACCTTCAACTCATGGCTGTTTTCACCCCTGGCTTTGGAGCAAAAGGCTCTAACCTATTTCTCCCTACCACTGGAGAGAAATAAAAAAAAATTAAAAAAATAGAAGAACCAGGCTTAGCAAAAATGGTATCAGTTACTTTTGTAAGACAAAAGAGGACTTTTGAGATTGCAAGCAGGTTCAACACTAAGCCTTTGAAGCTAGCGTATTTTCCTGGATGTATTTTCCTGGATGGAGTATCTGGTGGAATAGCGGTGGACATCATGGAAGCCAGCCCATTGACAACACAGTACTGTGAATAGCTAATCATCCTGCTGCTTTCCTGCATGATCATCACTTATCAGGTATTTGAGCTAATATGGAGAAGACAGAAACCATATTCTTATGCTAAGCCTGTGAGCAGGACAGAAACCTGGCTTTTGCCCAGGAGGATGGACTGGATGATTCCTCAAGTCTGCCTTTCTTCAACAACTAGATGCCCAGGAAAACAAGGGACACAATGCTTTTCATACCTGTTTGGTTCAAGGTAAAAAGAGATTTTGAAAAAGGGGTTCTCAAAAATGGAAAAGAGTAAACCCAAGGAAAAGGACAAAATCATGAGACCTAGTGAGCAGTTATCAATCAGCAGTATAAATAGATTTTGCAGTTTATTTAACTTGGTCTTGCTGCATACTTTGGCATTTGATCCATATATTGGCTGGGACAGTTTTTTCCCAAGAGTTTTTCTGAGTGTATTGCTCCCAAGATGGTGTCCTTAACAACCCTAGTCACGCATCCAGAGGCCTTTTCTAGCAGCAATGCTTTCATAAGCATATAAATTTGAAAAGTGGATTTGCTTATGATGACTTGGTATTGCTCATGTGGGACATCAGGGACCTGTAAGGCTAACTGCAAGGCTAACTCCTGTGCATTTGGTGTCCACAGCACATGGTCAGATGGAGTGGTTCTGCTCCATTCTGTCACAAAGCCAGGGCAGGTGGGGCAAGCACACACCCCACATGGAAGCACAAGTGCTGCTGAACTTTGGTGCTTGTGACTCTTATTTTTTTCCAAAAATGTCTCCCAGAACAAACACTTTTCTTGTGTAAAACAAGGCTTGGCACTAACAAATCCAGAATAAGTCTGCTTTTTAGCAGGGCCTGTTGCAGTAGAATGAGGCGCAATGGTTTTAACATAAAGGAGGGTCAATTTAGATTATATATAAAGGCGAAGTTTTTTACAATGAGGGTGGTGAAACACTGGAACAGGTTACCCAGGAAGCAACCTAGTAGATGTCTCAACCCTGGAAACATTCAAGGTCAGGTTGGATGGGAGTCTGACCTAGTTGAAGATGTCCCTGGTTACTGCAGGGGATTGGATCTAGATGGCCTTTAAAGGTCTCTTCGAACTCAATTTTTCTATGATTCTATGATAATGCGAAGGGTTTCAATAGTTTTATGTCTTGTTGTCAAATCAGTATCAGACAAAACCTATCTTTTTTCTTGAAGGAAAGCAAGTTCCAAAAAAGAGTTATACAGCACAAACTTTAGAAAAACATTACATTATCATGCAAATGATCAGGTTCTTATCACTTTAGGTATTCAGGCTATTTCAAACTGATTCTCACAGTAACACTTTTAAACCATATTAATAATTTTAGAATAAATTTACCTATGGATCAAAACCAATTGATTACTCAAAAGTTTGGTGAGCTAAAAAAATTACTTCTTTTTCATCCAGAGATAAATCCTTGGTGTCCAAAATATGTCATTGAGATATGCATCCAAGAATTACAGAAATGTGTTTAATGAAAAGTACTTTTCCAAGCCAGCAACTCTTAGGACCTAAAGCATGTATTTTTGTAAGGATGGATTTGCTCATGTAGGCATATTTACTGTAGGTGTGTTTTTATTTGTATTCATTGGTGCCATAGGTTGCATGAGAATCCACAAATCTAGCATGCTTTGTTTCTTATATCCCAGAAATTCAGTACTGTACCCTTGAGGCTCAGCATGGTAAGTACATCAAGTGACGTTCTCAACAACACAGAGCATGTATTTTAACCTGCTGCCCATCTGCAGATGCTGTTTTGCATCTGTGCCACTGAAAGCCTTCAGAAGCTTTGTGACAGCGTATGAAGATCCACAGAGGTTTGCAGGAATGCAAACTAACTTTTCCTTTGCTTCATGTGCACAAATTATGTTTATGTATCAGCCTGTCAGCAATGTTCATGTGACCTTCAGCATCAACTGGATGCTACCTGATGAGATGGTGCCTGTGAGATCTCATTAATTCTGCCCTGTATTTTGAACCTCTTCTCATCTACGGGACAGTGTTGGCAGGAGAAGTGATAATGATGGTGGAGAGAAAAGGCTCTGTAGTCCTGTCTGAGATTCAGAGCATCTCTCAGCACTTTAAGGAGTGCTCCTAGATGAGATTTCCAGAGGGACATCAGTCTGAAGCAAAAAAATGTATAAAAGGTAGTGCTGGTACGAACCTGTGCATGTTTTCCACTCTGCCACAGCCTGAGAAGAATGAGGTAAATGACTCAGCTCTCTCCACACATGTATAAGGCATTTCCACTGGCCCTGGAAGATGCCAGCTTTGTGACATGCTGGTATCAGGGAATATCTGCCATCATGAAATCAGGCTTCTTCACAAAGACTTTCAACTCCTGGGACATCCTTACGAGGAATAATTAGCCCCATTTTAAAGCTGGCAGTAAAAGCAGGGAAGAACTTGCAAAAGATCACACACATGGGTCAGTCTTCTGTGGCAGATCCACTTAATTCCAGGCAAGTACTTAAAACAGACGACTCTCATGAATCTAAAACTGAATTTCCACCATCTCCTGTATTGGATGTCATGTTGAGGAGTACTATTAAAATTAAATTCAGCCCAAAATCTTAGGGTTAAAATAATTTTTAAATGTAGCCTTAAAAAAAAAAATACATGAGCAAAGACAAGATCTGCAATAACACAGAGAAAATTAATTACCTAGGCAGACTCCTTTTCAAGTTCATGACTCATGCCAGCATATAAATGTCTGCATGAAGCCAGTTCTTAATGCTAATTTTGTCACTGTAAGAAAATTGTAACCTTCTCTGAGAAAAACTGACTGCATACCTTGCTATTGATTTTTCAAGAGTCTGACTGGCAGAGTGCTGTACTGTAACTGCAGATTTGTGCTAATGCTCTAAACTGTTTTGCTAAATTTAATCTTTCACCACGGATATGAGATTCCTGGCCATGCTGCAGTTGGCCTCAGCTGCACAGAAGCTGTGGTCACAGCCACTTAATTCGTTCCTTTTTACTGAATATAGACATGCAAGTGTATCACTTAATAAGTCAAAATTCCCATTCCATATAATGACAAAACCACAGTACAAAGAATACAAAGAGTAGGAGTAAGAAAAGATGCATTTCTGTTAGAACTAATCTGTGGTTCAAACATTCCCCCTGCTGCTCCCCCGCCAGAAGCTGCTGTGTTTATCAGCCGGTGCTGGCATGGGGTCGCAGTGCCGGGCGCTGACAGAGCTGCTGAGGGACCTGGCCCTATCTGCCTCCACAAGACCCCTTCTTGGAACTATCACCTCTTACCACAGAGTTAATTTAGAGACATGAGCTACCAACTACAGGTATCTGCTTTTTATATAAGAATTACCAAAGTGCTCCTTGGGTTTTTTAAATCTTCATGGAACACTACAAGAGAAGGTAATTGTGTCTGATGTCCATATGCAATCCCTACTCGGCCACACGGTGCCAAAAGCTACAGACACCATGGCTGAAAGTACCCATTACAAGGGGAGCATCTCCATTAGGGGTCACGAGCACATTAAACTGGGGAAAAAAGAAACACGGGCACACGGACATGGGCATTTCTCTCTGCTGGTGGCAGGCAGAGCCCAGGCAGTGCAGGGAGGATGGAGCCAGCAGCACTGCTGGGCTGCACCACCCCAAAAGCTGCTGCTCCTCTTCATCTCCCCTGGAAAGTCCCTGGCAGGGAGTGGGATGTCTGCATCATGCTGACACCAGAAGTGTCATCAACACAAGGACCTCATTGTGACAGAGCCTCTCCAAACATGTAGCCACACAAGGGGCCTGAAGCACCATGTCTGACAAGGCACTGAGCACAGCAGAGGCTTTTGACGGGCAGACTGAGAGCAGGTCAAGTGTCCTGGCAGCCCCCGGCACACCACTACACAAAGCAAAAACAGCACAAGAAAAAGGATAAGATGGGGGAAAATCCCTCCTCCCCACCATCGCTTTCCCCTCGTCTATGGCAGCATACACAGGGAGCAAGGCTCAGTCTGTGAAAGCCAAGGGCCCGAGGAAAATGTCACCTGCTGTCACCTGCTGCACCCAGCCTCACCCCAGACACTGGGCACCCAGGGGAACAGGTGTCCAACTGGTTCACAGGGGCCTGCAGAGCAGGGAAGGAGCAGGAGCCGAAGGCAACACTGGGAATGCCCCTGTGCAGCCCGCTATCCGCTATCCTGCTCTGCAGGGTGGCCGGGCTGGCCCTGGGCTGGCCCCAGGGGAAGAAGAGATGAGTGGAGACTAAGACAGAGAGAGTGCTTGCTTCATCACATAAAGCCACACAATGCAGCATTTGCACCCAAGATCCAAGCAGGGACATTTATATGATGCAGTGGCACATGGGGTGGAAGTCTGAGCTTGCACCTCCAAGGCAGCCCAAAGTGCTGAACCCAAGCAGCATCTGGAGGCAACATGGGGAGAAGCATCTCTACATCCCATTTTCTAGGCTATGTGGAGGCAGCACTTACATTCAAAGGTGTTAAAGGGAAAGATAACTAAATCTTTTTTTCTTTTGTTTTTCCCAGAAAAAAATTATATTTCTTGCACTTCTTTTTAGCTAATTTTAAATGTGAAGTGATTGGTTACTAAGCTCATTAATTCCTTGCAAGTATTCTCAGAAAGTGAAAGAGAATGTGGTCAGCCTAGATTGATTTTATAACTTTGTTATTATATTTTATTCGTATCATTGTCATAGACTTATGCACACATGGAACAATCAGTCAACTGAACAAATATTAGCATTTCCAGCTAAAGTGAAATAAAACCATTTGCTGGATGTTCCAGTGTTTCTGCAGCAAATCAATAATGGGTATTTAAATGGTTGTTTAGACATCAAAGCTAAGATGAATGGGGACATTATCATTTCTTTCCTGCTGCTATGCTTTCAGGTTGTGCCTTTTAAATAAGACCTGGCAGGTGCAATTCACATCACAGAATGATTTATACTTAAAAGCTACAGGTCTTATTTTCAGTGCAACTTGCCAGCCATCTCCATACAATCGTACATGGATTTGGCCTGTTCATCTTAATTGCAGCAATTGAAAAGCATCCCCAGTAATCTGTTATGTGGCTTGAATATCTTCTTCATTATTGCATCCAGACAACGCAGCACTTGTTTCCACTAACCACTCAGCCTGCCAGGGCAGATCTGTGGCTCACCCCTGCTCAGGAACCCATCCCATGCTAGACAGCTTCCAGAAAGCAGGACAATTCTGGGGCTTGAGAGAAAATTTGCATACAGTTATGATTATATTCTCAGAGTCCATTAATTTTGTCAGTGTCACTTCCCAAACACAAAGAATTCTCATCTTTAGGTCAAATCTATTGGTATTTTACTAAATTTTATGGGAGGCTGGAGAGGGAAGAGGCAGAGTAGCATGAGGTGTTTGATGCAGCAATGATCCTTAGAAATGTTATGGATGTATTTATTCAACTAAGAGGCTCTTTGCTGGATATATCATTGGATATGTGATTTATTTGTTATTTGATGCTCTGCTCAAGATGAATTCTTTTAAGGGCTTTACTCTGTATAACTAGAAGAGTGAGGGATGACTATATTTTACAGAAAACAGGGATGTGGCTTTTTAAATACCTGAGAAAATATTTGCATTTGCAAAATAGGACAAACACAAGAGCATAAATCAACAACAAGCATTGCAAGTACACTGTCAAGGACACAGACCTTATGGAGGCCATTTAGCTCGTGTAATTTAGGCCATACTTGGAGATGTACAATTGCACAGGAAGGTTACGTAATTTCTCTTCTAAGCAACGCAAAAAAATAACAGTTATTAATTTTTGTTTCTGAAATGTACAATGAAAACAAGATGCCTGCAGGTCCCAGATACATTCTGTAATTCCCCATTTTCCTGTTCTGGCCATGCTGACTCCAATAGTACACCAGTCCCCCCTCTCCTCTGGCCCCACCTGCAATAAAACACCATTATCCTCTCTTTGAGAGTGAGCAGGACCATGCTTCTCTACTGCCAAGAGATTAGTAGCTCCACCGAGGCAGAAGCTGATCCTTTGGAGGGGTCTGTGCCTCTGGAATGCTCTCGAGCCTTGGCCTTGTAGGTATTATCAAAGAGATGCAACAGAGGCTAAATCCGCAGCTGTATTTTAAATTGAAAGCATCAAGCAGGCCTGTTATGAAGACAGCGCAGGCATTAGTGGTGCCCAAATGTTGCTTCCAGATACCTGGTGCAAAGTGACTTACCCTGCATGAAATGGCGAAACGAGCTAAGGCGCTGAAGAGATGAGTGGGACAAAATCCTGAGGCATAATTGATGGCTGTTTTCACCTGATCTTCATGTGATGAAACTGAGCCTCTGACTCATTACATTAAATTATATTTCTAAACTGCCACAGTAGAGAAGTGAAGAGCAAAAATAACACTCAGAAACTAAAAGCTCTGGTTTTCAACAGCAGGTGGACACCGTAAGGGACCAGGAGTGGAAAAAACAGCCGTGGAGGCATCTTAACTTCAGCCAATCTTACTTCATTTGGCTAACAGTAGGTGCCTTACCAAAGACTTTGAATTTCTGGCTTTTAAATAAAAAGGCTGGCAAAAAAATTCAGAATTGTAAAGACAATAGGTTCTTAAATAAATATTCTTCAGCTCTTCACTTCTCTCAGGTATCCATCCATAGGTACTCAGCTGGTCTCTGTCATTTTGGTATTAAGAGCATATCCCAAAAAATCAGGATAGAAATAGCAACACTCTTATAATGTCAGGTAGTAACAGAAGAGGGTATTTAAAAGGCATATCTAGACAATAAATGTATGTTTGCATTTTTCAGCTGATTAGGAAGCTAAGAGGTCTGATGTGTTCTTGTGACACAGAGTAAGTGCAAATCAATACTCAGCGTTCAAACAAGTGAAGTCAGTGGGCATCCAAAACTCTGCTCAAAAACGGTATCTGGCCTCTGTGACAACAGTTTCATACTGTCATGGCCTATTATTGAAACACTGGGTTATTTTTTATATCAGCATGGTGACAAAAATGGAGTTTGATTATACATTTTCCATGGGATAGCATCACATATATTTAATTCTTTTTTTGTGGTGGCTTCCAAAACTCATTGGAAAACATAGCTTAGATCTTTCACTTCTGAACTAGTTAAGGAATATTCACTGTTTTATGCAATCTTTAGTATATTTTTTTGTTCTCTGTGAAATTACAGAGTTATAATGGGACAAACTTTGAATAAGAAGACATAGAAATGACAAAATCTCTGTTCTCAACAGCCTCATGCATGGAAAAAAACTCCAGGTACCCACCTACAGAATAAGGTCCAGATATGATTTCCTTCCCCTCACCGTGTTTTTTCACAGCTAATTGCAAAATTGAACAACTTTTAAACCCAAGTTTAGTTACAACCATGTCAGCCTGTCTCAGTCACTAATAATACGCCCTTTCACTCAGTTTGCATTGTCACTTTTAAAAATGTCTTTCAAATGTGAAGAGATTAATGTTTTTTTATCATATCCACATATTAAAAATTACTTTGTTTTCTTAACTGCTCTTTACAGATGCCTTTTTTTGGCTATAGTATAAACGTAACTAATGTGTATCAATCCATTACAGATAGAACTGTGGTCAAACTCACTTTTTGTTCTTGTTAGAAGTATTATCAGCAAACTTGCCTGCACATGGCCCATAATTTGCCTGTAAAAATAGCCCACATAATCTAGCAGTAATGCAGGCTTTATATACATCTGTCCTTTCCTGTAATCCCTTCATTTTGATCCTCCACGTGGTTACTATACTAAAGCAACACAGGAAGAGCTCAAGAAAGATATTCGGTGTGCCCAGAGTAAGGGATATTCCCTGTTGCAAAAGTGCTGTAGTCCAAGTGAATGACATAGACTGAAGCAATAAGGACGTGTTTTTTGCCAGATCTTCATTTTACTATGAGATTGGTGGAACGGAATAAACGTAATTCAGGATACTCATTCATAAATATTCATTTCACAAAAGCACTCTTCTGGTAATGAAAACTCTTTCTGAAAAAAGAGCAACATGTTAACAAAACAAAGATCTGCTTCATTCCGGGAACAGGGTCAATCCACACTAACTTTTTGTGTATGAAGATATTTGTGGCTAAGACACTATGATAAACCTTGCACATCTTCAATATTTTAAACTGTCGTATCATACAGCCTTTCACTGACAAAGGTTTGACACACGTTGAAGGTAAGTAAACATGAGTACTTTCATTATAGACATGCACAGGGAAGTTAAATGTGGCATAGTTGACAGAAACCCCCCAGTAATGTTTGGTTTCCCACTTTCTTCAGTCACTAGTTCACATGTTCCCCTGAGTCCATTACATTTCAGTCCCTAAATCATTATTTCTCATTCTGTGTTGCTGATATTATCTTGATATTCTTGGCATACGTTAATAGCATCCACAGGGCAGATAAACTGTTCTAGTGGTCTCAAACTAATAAAAGAATGGTTCTTACCAGGCACAGAGGAGATTCCTCAGAAACCCATTAACAGCTGCAATGATTCACTCCATTTTCCATGGATCTGTGTTTGCTGTGGCATCAGCTTTGCATATTAAGAAATGCCACATTTGGTAAATCCCCAGTAAATGGCAATTTTCCCTTGACTAGTTCAGTTCGACATGCACAACTTCAAAAACATGCATTGTGGGATGCAGTCCAGTAATGTATCTCTCTGGTTCAGGGGATTTGCCCAGCTCCAGAGCAACCTCCACCCTCCTCATTTTTATCAGAGAGCAGGATACTGACTTAAATGAGTTCTTGTATTTCTGGCACCACTGCTCCCCTTATACCCCCAATCTTTCTTAGTATGGTCTCTCCTCCTGTCATCATAGGCTTTGTCTAGTTCCAGAGAAAGCCACTGAGGTCCACAGCTGCTTTTTCTCACTCCTGGCTCCCTCCATAGAGGCAGCAGAAACAGAAAACCTCCCCAACCTGGACTGCTCAGCTGCTGACAGCAGTGATTTATCCAGGACTTCTCAGCAACCACGACCTAACAGCATTTCTGAGATGTGACTTGAATTCATGATTATGAAAGAGCTGAATGCTGCCGCTTATGTGGTTTTTAAACCTTCATAGATGTTGTCACCTCAAAGCATGCTCCAAGTCAAAAGGCTGGGTTTGTACACACAAATATATACATACTTATATTGTATTTAAACACTGACACAAACGTTCTTGGAGGAGTATAACTGCACAACCCAAGCCTTCAGCTAACAAAAGTCAATGGATATGAAGTCTGTGTGTGTTCATACACAAATTACAAATTTATTTGTTTATGGGGTTTTCTCACAGTGTAATTCTTACCACCTCGCCACACCTTATCAGAGACTTTGCATGGTATCAACAAACTTGAGGACACTGGGACAGCAGAAACTAAAGTATAACAAGATTGTATTGGATAAACACACATGGATTTTTTTTCCCAGTGGTGATATAACCCAAAAATCTAGGTTTTAGGGCAGGTCAGCACATAGGAAACAAGCAGAGAAGGCTCTGAGCTGTCAGGTTGCCTTTGGACAAAGACATGACAAAACTGATGTTTTTAAAGTTTAGGTTTCCTACTAGCACTGACACTTCAAAGCTGGGGGCTCCTGAGCCAGGGGCCCTGGGAAAGCAAGAATAAAACATCCTCAGCAACTAGTCAGTCAGCAAAGGCTCATAAGGCCACAGCCTTGATGACTGACAGGAAAAATGAAGAAAAGACAAGGGGGCCCTTAGAATCACAAACAAAGATAAATAGTTTCTTGATACACTTGCCAACTTCTGATGAAACAAATGAAAGATCCTAGCTGCCCTAGGATGTTGGGTCTGGATGCCAGTATTTACCATGCTTTAGCACTTTTTGCTCTGACTTAACACGCTGTATTGCAATTTATGGAAACAGATTTCACAGTGATTAAGAGAAAAAGGAATGTGATTTTTTAATTTTTTTTTTGTTTAGAAAAGTTGATCTAGAAGGCAGCAGTCTCAGCTCCAACATGACTTAATGACAGTTTAAGTAGAGTGTATTTTTTAATTCACTCAAAATATAATTAGGTAATTATAAGCAATCAAGTGAGAGCTGTTTAAAAGCTACTGGCCACAGCTGTTAGCTACCTCATCTCATCAGAAATCAGCACCCCCTCAGCTGGGGGATTTAACCAAACCGGTTTTATGACAGGAAGTGTAAGTGCTCACGTCTTCAATTACTCAGCTGAGAAATCAGTAACTTCTGGGAGTAGGGCAGTAAGTTTGTTACTGCTCCACATGGATCTGGAAAGGGCATATCTGACTGTGCCCACCAATTTGAGCTGTTCTTTCTCCAAAGGTGACTGTCAGTTTCTAGTTCATATTGCTACTAATATTCCTCTCAGGGCTGCTAAGATAGTATGTGTTTAAAACGTTGTTCTCCTCTGAAAAATGATTTTAATTAAGATGATATTCAGGGGTCCCATATTCTTTGGTTTTTACTAATTATCACAGCGCATTTGTACAGTTTCCAAGCTAATGGGTGCTTTCACTAACTGCCAACTCCCAAATTAAACATGGAATCTGAAATGCCAGGCTTTTTATTTCTCATGTCATGTTTTGCTGCCATTCCATCTTCTGGGATTGCATAGTCACTGCAAGGAGAGCATCCTCCCAAGTCTCTTTGCATAAAACTCAGAGATGAGGCTGGCTGAATGTGTCTGACAGCACAGCACATGGTCCAGCCACTGTGCTAGGTCTGTGGATGAAATGGCAGCAAGAAAATACTTTAGAGCTTAAAGTAAGCAAAAAATAATCACTATGAAATCATCAGCAGAGAGCACAAAAGACAGAAAGCAGAACAGTTAAGCAAGGAAGTGTAATTGGGACACACAAGCAAGCAATGCTCAAAGATACAGTGACAGAATGCTTCCAGAGCAGTGGTTTTTGTCCAGCAGTTTATCATGGAGCTTTCTTCTTCCATCAGCTCTCCTGTAAGGGGTTCTAAATTCACACTGATTACATACACACGGAAATGTAATGGAAGTAGGAGAGCATTTCTAATATGGCACAGTCTTGAAAACCTGAATACATAATGGGTTTTTCATACAAAGTGTTTGCTATCCACTAGATTTTTCAGGATGAGGTTTGTGTTAGTTACTTTGACCTCTACATACCGTATTCGTTTGTTTCAGAAATGCAAGCTAACATGCTAAAGTTATACAAGCCAAGCCTATCAAGCAGATCACAGTGAACTTTCCATGGAAACTCTTATTCAGAAGTCAAGAAGATTTAACTTAGCCCACTAGAAACAGTCAGTGGACACACAGATTCTTCCAGTCTTTCTGAAGGACTCCCACCTTGATGTGTACTTAGCCAATGTCCAACACAGAGAGCAAAACATTTCAGACCTTGCAAGTAATGCTGCTCTTCTCCCTGCTCAGAAACAATGACCTAGAGGAGCAGGGGTGCACAGAGCATAAACTGGGGACAGATTGCGTCCCAATGACATCCACATGCCCATGGTCCCATGCATGGAAATGAAAGACCCTGCACGGAGTGAAAGGATGTACAGTAGATTTCTGAAAAGATCAGAGTGTAACCACAGTTGTAAAAGATATTGTACTAGTTTATGGTTAAACAATCTTTTTGATGTACATTGCTCTTCCAAAACAAACAAAACAAAAAAAGATGTACACTAGTAAATACAGCTGTGAGCAAGTCCGGGAGCAGCCTCAGCAATTTGTTTCCCCAATAAACCCAAATATGATTCCTGACAACCCAACTCTTTCTGTGGGCTCACAGAGGCAACTGGCCCCCAAAGGAAAACTGCTACTCACAGGATCCAATGAATGAAGTTATCAGAGGGTGCAGGGACAGAGGATATGTAGGCAGGAAAGGATGGAATAAGAATACTTAAGAAAAAGGGGTCACGGGAACCAGCACTTGCACTTGCACATTGGACATGACTCTACTCAAGAAAAGTGATGGCTTTATCACTAGCAAATTAAAACAGTTCTTTGCTTTCTAAATGTTTCAGTTAGTGTACCAGTCTGACATTTCCATAGAGATAGCACACTCATAATTGCCTCAAAAACATTGTGCACTCAATCCTTAGAAATAAAGTTACTGAAGATACTGATAGAATCCACAGACACACAAGTGCTTCAAATTATATTCGGAAAGATACTGCCTGAGGCCTGACCTGTGCACCCAGTTTCTGGATGGATATGACTATTTCTAGAATTTAGAGGTTAATGCATTTACACCAGATGTGCCAAAACAACCTTCCTAAATCAGGATAGTCTAGCAACAACAGATCAGTCAGGGATGAGACGTAAGGCAGTGAGCAGATTTCTGGAAGACTCTGGTTTTGGCTGCCCTGGAGGAAGAGTTCATCCCTCCCAAGCAGTCCTTGACAGCCCCTCTGCAGGAGGTGGAGCCCCTTCAGGCCTGAAGGCTCTCTTGGTCAGCCAAGGACTTCCCAACTCATGCCCAGATGATTCAGGATAACTCAATCCCTGGGCTTTGATTAACCGGGCTCTACAAGCAAATCTGAGGAAACACAAGGGCAGGTTAATGTGTATAAAGGAACTTTTTTTTTTTTCCTCCTTTTGTTTTAATTAGTTCTCATTCCTTCCTGAGTAACAAAAATTACCTGGGAGACACTGCATGTCCCAACACTCACAGCCACAGCCTGGCCAATGCTGCCAGCTCTCCCAAGTCTTGCTCCTAATCCCACTGTAACCAGATATACACTGGCATTACTATTACTCACCTGCATCCCTTGACATTTGCAATTCTTGTCACATGTGATTGAATGCCAGACAGACCACTTGGAGATGTGCTCTTGGTGCTTTTGTGCACATACATGAGTGTGAAAGAGTAAGTGAAAGTGTGTGAAATTCGTGTGATTTTAAAATAAACCTACTTTCCCCTCCCATACAGCTCTACTATACTAGCTAGGTTTGGTTTCTGAAATGTTGCATCATTTACTATGCTGCGGCCTTGATTTTGTCATCATCCAGACGCTCTTATCATACAGCTATGAAGTAAATGTGTGGCTCTTTTATAAGCAAGAGCAACATTAGGGTTTTTTTGTGTATTATGAAAAAGCCCTTCAGATGCCATGCTGTGTACAAGGGAACTTAATCCTTTTTTGAGGAAAACCAATCTCTATTTCATTTCACATAGACAGGATAGGTCCAACAGGGTCTATTAATGCACCGCCCCCCGTGCTGCTTGCAGTAAAGCCAGTGCCACGTGCTCTGAGCAACTGCAGCTGTGTACCCTCATAAACACAACAGCAACTTCTGCAGATTTAATGGGAAATGAACAATGGCACTAGATACAGAAAACAGGAAAAAATCCAAGTTGCATTTTAAGCAACGTTAAAGAAATGAATGCTGATCACTCAGAAAGGTGAATAATGAGAAATCTAAGGAGAAGTGTATAATCAAAGCTTGAGCTAGACTGTCCTAAGGGTTGCACACCACTGTGCTGACTCAAAACACAGCATCAAGATTTTGCATCCTTCATTCCAGCATCTGCACCTGCACAGCAGTAGGACTGTGATGTCCTACCTCATCATTAATGCACCTTAACATCCCTGCTTTGTAGTAACAAAACTGCGTGAGTGACATAATAAACTTCACACTCTTTGTTGCTTTGTAAACCTGTGACAACGACTTTAGGGCTGTTTCTTATCATGCATGGTCTTTACTAGTTTCTTATTAAGCATTAATTAATCACTCTCATGCCAGCAGCACTGAACACTGCTGAGCAGGACCCAGGTCATGATGTACTGGGTCCTACCCACTCTGTTGCAACAGAATATCTATGCCTCTCCACAGCAAATAAGGATATTTCTACAGCCAAATCACACCAGTTATTCCAAGAGAGCCATCACCAACCTTCAGTTATCAGAAGGACTTAAAAAGGCTACAGAGAAAAACCAGAGAAATTCAGAACAACTTTATTAAACTGGTAGCTATAAAACTGTAGTTCATGTTGCATGGCAAAGCTCACTCTGCCTCACAAGGCTCTTTCTTTCCTTAGAACAGACAATGCTCAAGGGAGCATTTACAACAAAATTCTTCTTTGCTAATAGCCCACTAATCACTAGGATTGCTACATCATATATGCACATGTACAAGAAACCCTCACAGCAGCAGCGATGTCAGGGATGCCTTCGAAAATGCTGAAGCTAAAGTCTTCCAAGCTCTGTTAGTCCCACTGTGTACACTTTTCTGCTGTTTCATTTACTTAACATGTCAGATGAGGTAATGAATGCTCAATTCCTTTACAGCCCAGAAAAAGAAGCAATAGTAAAGGTGATTATGCAGCTGGAAGCTCATGTGAAGCCTGACTGCTTTCGTAACAGACTGGACACATAATTTGGTTTTACCTTGATAGTGTAACTTGTTCAGTAACTACCAGGTGGTGAAGTGTGCCAAAAAGTCTAATAATTTCCGTGAACATTCCATTGCAAAACAGAGTTTTACCCCAAACAAGTGCACTTGTACCAAGAACAACTGTGAAGAACATTATTTCACAAGCCAGGACTTTCTGGGTGTATGTCCAGAGTCCTTGCTTAGAGAAGATGCAATAAATCTATTATTTCCTGAAAGCATTAGGCCTACTACGTCTATTTGGGACTGCCCACAAAGTTTTGGAGTGGTAAATTAAAAAAATGAATAAAGTCATCAGTATATTAAGTCATCAGTAGACAGAGAAGCAGCTCTGTGGAGTTCATCTGCATTTACCCACAAGTATGGCACTGAGACCAAGGCTCATGTAAAACACTGGATTTACCTGAATCTGGTGCTACACAATTACATGGCAGTTCAGTTTGGGATGTAAGACACTTGAAAGAATCACAGAAAAATCCTCAACAGCTACCCTGACAAAATTTCCAGGCATGCAGGGAACAGTACATCTAGAGAAACACAGAAGCAGAATCATGTTGGGCCTAAGTAGCAAAGTCAGAGTGGGGCCTTGCCCAGTACTGAAAGGAACCAGAAATTCGTGGAGAATTGAACCATCAGAGTGTTCAGTCAGGTGGCTTGAACAGAAAATTATTGGGTTTTTTTAACACCATTCCACCTCTCAAATAATCCTTAACATAGGTTTTAAACAAAATTTACAAATTTCTCAATGTGGTCATCTTTTCATTCTGTGAACAGTTTTATATTGGAAATATGTAATTTACAGATGGCTCATTAATTTAGACTCCAGATCAAATATTAAAAAAGAAAAATTGCTTTCCATTTACTTAAACCACTTGAAGGGTATTTCATTTAATTTATGGTTGGTTTAGGTCCATTGTTCCAACAGCACCATTCAGCTGAGTATAGATATGGAGGTGCATAGGCAGCAGGTAACAGAGCTCATTAAGTGTTAACAATGTTTCATTTTCTCCAGTCAACAAAATATTTTCTAATACTTCAATTTTCATGTTATAATTCTTAGAAAAATCTCACGAATTAGAGGTGCACATGAATTATAAGCATCCATTTTATGAAAAAAATAATTGTATTTTTTTTCCATTTTAAAATGGGGTGAAAGGCTGGAAATGTGACACATTCTACTGAATAGATATTTCTGAGAAATAACAGGCTGTCATACCACCTCCCTGTATAGCTGTCAGTCAGCATTTCAAGCAGCCTGCCTTGTTCATAGCCTACCTACTGCACTGGATGGGTAGGAGGAAAAAGCAGCCTTCACCTCCATCAAGAATTGCAGCAGAATTGCATACATCACCAGGGATATTTTGATTCCAACATATAAGATTTCTAGGAACAAAAGCTCTCTAAAACATTGCAGTCAGCACAATGCATGTGTGTTCATATACAGATACTGTTTGGTACCGGTGAGAGTGCACAGCTGTCAGACCAAGAAAAATCCTTTTGATTTTGTCTGTGTGAGGTGTGGAGAGATGATGATAAAAATGGAAAGCCAATGGGATCATCTTTAGGATGAGAACGCTATCAAAGCACATCTACTCAAAAGACTGGAAAAACCTTGGAAAAAAACTCAGACATCCCTTGTAGACTTCTTTTTCCTATACAACAAGAGGCCTATAGATGTAGAATGAAGGTGTGGTAAGGGACAGTGGCTCACCAAGGTTCCCACAGATATGGTTCCAGCTACAGCTAAAGGGCTCAGATTATGATGGCAATAAATTACAAAAATCAAATCAGGAACAAAGCTAAGACTAACAGAATTTTACTTCTAAATAAGCAAAGCTCTGTTATGCCCTCTTTGAGCTCTTGCACTCACAGGTAGACAGACACAGGAACTTGGGACTGAGGTGAGCAGTCCTGGAAATCACCCAGACATATGTCCTGTTTGCCACATCTAAATTCTCTCCGACCTAATCCATGTGTTAATTTAACTGACTATTCTCTACAGCCACGGCAATTGGCAGCACCTTGCTACACCCAAAGCCTCTGCCTGAAGTTCACGAACCTTTGATGTGCCAGCCTACAGGAAGTCAGCACTTCTCGAGTGGGACAGTGCCAAACATCCTCCTGCTGAGCCCAGGTGGCCACACGGGCTTTGCAATACTCAGGACACCTGGCACACTTTCCTGAAATGGGAATCTTTTATCTCCTAAGTACAAGATTATTGACAGAAATTTGGGTAAATCCCTGTCTCTCTGACCTGCAAAGAGCACTTAAAAAGCTCTGACTCATTGCATACCCATGGCACAGTGTTTGAACAAGCTCTGCTGACAACCTGCAACAACAGCTGGGAGAGGTGTGATCTTTCTCAGTTCAGAGCAACAGGCTGTCAATTTTGAAAGCCAGTGATAAATCAACGTCAGCTTTGTTAGCAACCTAATGAAATTACCAGAAGTAAGAGGGAAGATCACACTCTGAAGTAAGCAGCTTGAATAGCTTATGAACAGAACTTACGATAACGTCAGTGGGGGTTTTTATCAGTTATTCCCAGCCAAGAAAAATAATATCGAATTCTGCATCTCAAGCCAAATCCTCTACTCTCGCAAACATCCACTTCACACAAAACCTTCTGTAAATCACCTAAGCACACAGGCAGAACTAGGTAAGCATCTCAACTTCTCTCATTGAGAAGCTGTTGCAGAACTTTGCTCCTCTGCTGGTTCAGAGTATTTTCTAACCTCTAGCCTAAATGTGTCCCTCTTCAGAGCATCTGTTTATACAATAGGGCAGGCTTATAACCGAAACAGTCCTAAGCATTCCCTGATTTTTACCTTTCAGACAGGTAGCAATCAAATCCTCTCAGGCTTTGCTTTTCTAATCCGAACAGCCAAACTCTCCATCTCACCTCTTCAAAAAGGCACTTTGTTCCCTATATCACATTACTTCCATTTGTCTGATTTGCAAGATCCAGCTCCTTCCTTCCCCTTAAGAAAGGGATATGTGAATCCTCCTTTCTCTTCATTACAACTCCAAGCTTTGAGTCGTCAGCATATTTCATTACTACTGTTATTTTATTGCAAAGGTCTACTATACTAAACTGCTCCCAAGACCAACAGGAATTTCTCTAGTAAGTTCCAGCACTAATTGTTGTCATATTCCCATTAGCCAATTTCTTACTCATCTCAGATTTTTCTCCTACTAATCTGACTCATTGTCTATAATGATTCTCCATGTAATAAAAACATTTAGGTCAATTAAAGAGCTATACATCCAAAGAACACCATATTAAAGGAAAAGCTCAGGCAAATACTTCATGAAATCATCTTCCGGAACCACTAGAGCCATAACAGAGTAAAAGCATCTGCTAACTGGCCTGTCCTCCAGTGGGGAATACTCAGCTCTCTTTTCCCTTTGTCTTCACCCAGTCTGAGCACAGAAAGTGAGTGTGGCATGGCTTTAACCTCAGCTCTGGTTATTTCCATTGCAGGAGCACTTGTGCCCAAGTTGATTTGTAAGGATGTTGGCTGCTCAGTTAAGCTGCTCCTGAAAGTAGTTTTATGCCAAGATTTGACAGTTTCCACCCAACTGACAGACCTTTTATTCTGTTTCATTGTGCCCTTGCTGCTGTGAGGGCACCCATCTCCTGTTGGGAGATGGAGTGAGAAAGGAAGGAATAACTTCTTAGACAGCTGAAGTAGGGTTTTCAAGAGCACCTTCAATGACATGCTAGAAAGAGCATCTTAAAATAATCTCCCTAAATCAGGAGATTCAGTGAATTAAAGCCAATCAAGGGTGCAATTCCACGTTACAGGTTATGATTAAGTGTCACCAAGAGGTGCAGCACAGCTGCACCAGCTCCTGCCTGACCTTACAGTGTACTGATACCAGAAATTCAGAGAGAAGAAAAACTATTATTTCAGGGTTATTTTCAGAAAGCTGTTTCTCTCTCTCAACCAGTTTTGCCAGAAACACCAATGCCAGCACTAGTGAAGCTCTTTAAATCTTCACTGGAATAAGCGTACTCATCAGGCAGTTGTGCTGCCTTCAAAAACAATTTATAAACAGACTTAAATAGAAGGAATTAAACT